>CM073732.1:137014194-137139194 GCA_037113605.1 Calophaca sinica
TAAAATGCAGTTACAAGAGTGACCTGACGAGGTAAAATAAATGGTGGTTCTTATTGAATGTTAGTGTCGATAAAAAGAGACTATCCTAGAGCATTCCTCAATGATACAGTCAAATTCAGAATTATCAACTCTAGGGGAGTTAATACTATTAGCCACCCCTTTACGGTCAAGCTCAAAAGTAACGTTGAGGTAGTCTAAACTTATAACCCATTCCAATGCTTGCAATAGGCCAACAACCTCGCCCTTTTGAATTGGTAAACAAGAAGAAGACCACATTGTTTTAGCAGCCAGAAACTCACCTCTTTCATTACCTAAGCACATGTATTGCCTAAGTAAATTGAATCAAGTTTAGTTTCTCTTTTATTATAAATCAGTTTTAGTTCATCTTCTGTTTATTAGTCAGTTAGTTAGTTAAGTTTGTTAAGATAGTTTTAGAGTAGGTTTTTCTGTTTTCATTCTTGCTCTGTTCCTTGGGTTACTCGGTTCCTATTTATACCCGTGAGTTCCTTCTTGTATTCATATTTTGTAATCCCAATATTCAATCAATAAAAATTCTATGAGGTTATTCAGTGAATTTCTTCTTCAGTAATATGGTATCAGTTTGAGATCTTGTTTCTGCATTCTGTTCTTGATCAATTCTTTTCTTTTGTTCTTCCTTCTTCTTCTGCGTAACCATAATGGAGTCTGAAACAACTTCCCCCTCTGATGATAAAGTATCTTTTTTTAAAAAACGGGAAGTGGGGGAAGATGATATATATTATTATTTCAATGGCACTAATGGCCATGTTACAATTGTCCCCGAGGGGATTTTAACCATGTCCTTTGGGGTTACAAGGCCAAACTCCTATCACTGAGCTAGCACCCCATGGACCTGATGACGAAGTATCTCAACAAGCACAGGTCACCAATAGTGACCCCTCTTTAAACGCCTCAAGCCCCTACTACCTGCATCCAGGAGAGAACCCTGGCGCTGTTCTGGTTTCACCTCCGCTCAACGGAGACAGCTACCACTTGTGGAGTCGCGCTATGTCACGAGCCCTAAAGACGAAAAACAAATTCAAATTCATCGATGGATCCCTTCCTACTCCGACAAAGGATGATCCTCTGTTTGATCACTGGGAAAGATGCAATAGCATCGTCATTTCATGGATTACATGAACCCTAACCACACACATTCAGTAGAGCATCATATATATCGACATCTACAACGCATGATACAAAACCAGCAAGTGGTGCAACCTATATCGAACTTGAAGTGGTCACTGCAACCTGGTGTGAAGCACCTGATAACTCTTAGCCTATCACTAAAAAAATGTTGGCTCGATAACAAATTTGGGAAGCAATGTGGTCTCCAGCTGCCCATAATTTAGCATTCCTGGCTCCCAAATACTCTAGAGGGTACATGCAAAAATAGCACGCTTTTCATTGGGCAGTAAAGATAAGGACCTGAATCACCATTCTATGAACGAGTCTGCTTCATGCATGGCTACAGAAATCGAGTCCCATAGACCTTGATATTTCCAGCTTTCTATACTTTGCGAGTAGGAGGTGAAAGCGTGCCGATTATTTTGTATATCACGGTTGAAATGTGGGCATTAAAGAATATTGTAGAATTATATTTCATTTTATCAAAGTACTTGATACATATAGACTTTACAGATCCTATGATTGTGCTAATGATCATCACTGATCTCAATGAATCAGCTGATTGCTCCATTATTATCCAATACGCCCCCTCAAGATAAAGTTACCATCAGTAACTTTCATCTTGGCTCTTAAGTCCTAAAATCTAGTGTAACAGCCTAGGCCTCAGCAGTATCCGGTGAAACTCACAGGACTTCTCCACCCCTCCATTGGTCGTAGCCAATTTAGTAGAGTTTTTGCCTCCCCAAGGATTCGAACCTTGCACCTAGGGGTTAAGTAGATGGTTTTTGAATCCCTGGTACCGCTAACCCAACTAGTTGAGTTAGTGGTACCAGGGATTCAAAAACCATCTACTTAACCCCTAGGTGCAAGGCTCGAATCCTTGGGAAAGCAAAAACTCCACTAAATTGGCTACGACCAATGGGGGGTGGAGAAGTCTTGTGAGTTTCATCGGACACTGCTGAGGCCCAAGTGGCAATGGACTGGACCTGGCAATGGGTCGGGGAGTCTGGTAGGCAGTGGGTTGGGCAGTTCTTTGGTACGGCTCAATAGTGGTGGCGGCCTAGGCTGTTACATGGACAAAACTGAGTTACCAGTGTGTGATATAGTTAGAGGAGTACCATCACCCACTATGAGTTGATCAGGTCCTTGATAAGGATTGGTGAGGTGTAGTTGGTCCAAATCATTGGTGATATGATGTGTGGTGCCTGAGTCCATGATCCAGTTGGATGCAGAGTTTTGCAGCATTGTGCGAGCATGATGAGCAACTAGTTCCACATGTCTTTTTGGATAACCATGTAGTTTGAAGCACACCTTGGCAGTGTGGCCAGGTTTCTCATTGTATTGGCAGATGGCTCTCCTTGATGAATTTGGAGAGTTGGGTCTCCCTGAGGAAGAAGAGTTGCCATGATATGAGGTATACTGTTTCTTAGGATAAGAGTGTTTATATTTGTGTGCATCATTGGCAGTTGCCACTGACAGATCAGTGTTTGTTTCATCCCTCTTGAGATAACTTTCATAGTTTGAGAGTATATCATGCAATTCTTCAAAGCTGATTGGATTTTTGCTTGCACGAATTGCAGCTGTCATGCTGTTGTAATCTGCTCCAAGTCCATTGAGAGTGTGAATGACAATATCATCATCATTCAGTGGAGAATTGATAATGGCTAGTTCATCGGCCATTGACTTGATGCCATGTAGGTATTCAGTCAGGGAGTACGTGCCCTTGGCAAATCAGGTGAGTCGCTCCTTGATGTGCATTATTCTTGCACGAGTTTTGCTAGCATATAGCTTTCTGAGTATGTCCCAAGCCTGCTTAGAGGTGGTGACATTGTCAAGCATAGTGGTGACCTTTTAGTCAATAGAGGAGATACTAGCATGTAGGATAAGCTGATCCTGACGTTTCCAGTAGTTGTAATCAGCATGATTTGGTACTGGACAAATGGTTGTGCCAGTAACAAATCCCTCCAGGCCATAGCCAATGAGGAGTACATTGAGTTGAATTTTCCAAGCTGGATAATTTGTGCCATTGAGTTTGACAAAAGAGTGATTGTTTAATGCAATAACTGATTGTGCATCATTGAGAGGAATGGTGGTTGTTGATGATGAGGAAGGCATGGCTGGAAAAAAATTGTGGATTGAAGTGCTGTTAAGCAAAGGCTCGTGATACCATAAAGAATATTGCAGAATTGTATTTCATTTGATCAAAGGACTTGATACATATAGACTTTACAGATCCTATGATTGTGCTAATGATCATCATTGATCTCAATGAATCAGCTGATAGGCATAAGCACTCACAAAAATTGTATCATTTGGTGATCATGTTTTAGCAATTTGGCTAAAAAAAAGTGCACCATTTGATAATCACGTTTTAGCAATTTGGCAAGAAATGGCATGCTATATGGTACTTTTGTTTGGTAATTTTCTCTCTCACGTCACATGTTAGGAAATGGAAAAGATATGAAAAAAGTATTCAAGTAGAATCGATCCCAAGCTCTGGGGCCGAATTACGAAACCAATAACAACAACTGCGCCGCCATGAACATCGAAGCAATCATATACTATAAATGTTTATATAAAAAATAAATCGATGCGTAAGTGATAAAATAATGACATCATTATCATTGAGGAAAAAGTTAGAGATTAACAAAACTATAACATTTTGTACCCGAAAAATTTAAAGACACCTAAATATTTACGAATTATAATTGCTCTCTACGTGATTTCATATTTTGAAATTGTTGTATGAATTTTTTTCATTTTCAACACTATTAACAATATTTCTCTATGTATGTGACCAAGTAATCATTCAACAATTTATCTCTCAATCATATCAAAAGAGAGTGACTCATTTTCTATTTTTTTCTCTTTAGTGGGTCAACACTTAATTTTAAGTGGAAAAAATAAAATTACTCAATAATTAATATAAAAAAAGCCAGTGGGGTCAAGTGCCCCCAATTTCCACTATGTGCATCCGTCCCTAATGGCAAGCATAATATCTATCTATATAAAATAAGGTTGTCTAGGGGCAATTTGATAACTTATAGAGTCAAATTTAGGGATAAATATGTCAATTTATAAATAATTAAATAATATTCTATTTTAGAGTATTAATTAAATCAATTAATATGTAATGCAATTAATTTATTAGTTACAATAAGTTAATTTCCAAACAAGTCAGTTTCTAAACAAATTGACCTTTCGGTTTCTGAATAAATAAATCTTTGTGTATTATTTACATTGTGGTATATTCTCAAATTACTGAAGCATAATTTTTACTAAAACTTGTGTTCTAAGTAATTTTAAATATTATTATCTATTATTTAAATCTAGGGAAATTGATCTCAATAAATTTTAATTTTTATTATTGTTGGTAATTTATGGGATTAATTTTTTATTTTAATAATTTTAAAATATTCACATTACTTATTTTGAATATATGAAATTATTATTTTTATATTATTATTTTGATTTTTTTTAAATTACTCGTTTAAGTATATGGTAATTTAAAATTGTAATTGTAATAGATTAGATTTTATTTTCATTCATTTATAAATTGTGACATAATTTGCAGAAGGTTTAAAAAATAATGAGGAAAAATGTCTAATAAGATTTTTTTTGAATTTAACACCAAACAAGTTTAATCATAACTGTTTTCTTAGCTAATTAAAAAAAATTAAATTTAGAGGTAAATCTGGCAGTTTTTAAATAGAAAAATGTTATTCTATTTTAGAGTATTAATTAAATCGAGTAATATGTAATGCATTTAATTTATTAGTTACAAAAATTTAAAATTTTCAAACAACTCAGTTTCTAAACAAATTGACCTTTCGGCTTTTAAATAAATAAAACAAACTAAGATTTGTGCTCTATTTAATTTTAAATATTATTATTTGTTATTTATTATTTAAACCTAAGGGAATTGATCTCAATAAATTTTTATTTTTATTATTATTGGTAGTTTATGGGATTGAGTTTTTATTTAATATTTTAAAATATTCATATTAATTATTCTGAAGATAGGAAACTATAAAATATTCTGATGAGTTATTTTGAAGATGTGAAACTATTATTTTTATATTATTATTTTTATTTTATTTAAAGTTATTCATTTAAGTATACGATAATTTAAAAATATAATTGTAATAGATAATATTTTATTTTCATTCATTTGTAAAATGTGACAAAATTTGTAGAAGGTTTAAAAAATATAAAAAAATTGTGCAATGAGGCAAAATGTGTACTAAGATTTTTTTTTTAATTTAACAACAAAAAAGTTTACTCTTGACTATTTTCTTAGGTAAATTATAAAAAATTGAAACTAACTATAACAATTTTATAAAATCAGAGGTTTAAGACATAAATGATATTTTGTTTAAAAAACATAAAATAATAAAAGGATTGCCATACTTTATAACACTTTTATATAATAAGAGATTTAAGAAATAAATCATATTTTCTGTAAAAAAAAAAAAACTTAAAATAATACAAGTATTGGCTAATTTACTCCTATATATCCTATTGAAAGCAAACATTTATTTATTTTTGCTGGATGGGTTCTTTACTTTTAAATAGAACAATTTAGTAGGATTTAATTGCTGCCTTAAATTGACGGTGGGTTTTGATTTCTTTAATGCACCAAAGGAAGTGGTGCCTTTTTTGTTTTGCTTCTTTTGCTATAGGAATTTTAGTTTAATTGACTCGTTACAAAATGAAAGAATGGGGACGACATTTCATGGGTTTCTGTTCTATATATTTGGTTAGTTTCTGTTTTTAATAGTTCCACACTCTTTGATTGCTCTTTTTTCCCTCCTCTATTCTGTAAGGCTGGTGTTGTTATGATAGTGGTTTTGTCGGTTTATAAGTTTGATTCACATTGGCATTTTCATTTTCCTTGCAGGTTGGGATATAGGTATATAAATATTGTACTATGTCGAGCGTTACGTATCGAGACTTCACTGTAGGTGATAAACAATAAGGATTTTTTTGGGATTGTTTGTGCGGGTTTTTTTTAGACTAAAAAATTGTAATTGGATCTATAGAAAAAATTAATGGAGATTTTTACTCATACCGCGTTTAGGATATTGTAATCTTGGATTATTTAGATATAGGTTAAATAAGATTTTCGGTTATGTTGCTCTCTTTTTTCTTGGGTTTGGTCACTTTACTTCAGGACATCCCTACTTCTTTCTACAATTTTTGTTCTGTTGTTCATCGATGTGTGTTTTTCTAATATATATTTTTTTGGTTATTTTGAATGTTTTTTAAACATTAATTTTTCTACTATGTTTTGCATTTGTTGAATTTTTTTTTCTTTGGTGTGTATATTTTTCCTTTGTATGTTTGACCTTTTATTTGGTGGGACTTCTTATTTTTCTGACATTAATTATGTTTTTTTTACTGTATTTGTTTCCTTGCTCTCCACTATGTCATTGCATCTTCCTGACATTTGTGTTGTGTTTTTGTTTGATGTTAATATTATCTAGGTAATCGTTACTTCTTCTCTGACATATACGTGTTGTTATTGTTTCCGTGTTGTAAACATTTGCCCTTTATGTGCTCGGTGAATTTTTGGAATTATTTTTTTTTATTTTCTGATATTAAATATGCTTTTTAACTGTGTTGGTACCCTTCTTATCAATTTTTTCTGGGTTAAAAATATGAAATTGCATTGATTTTTTTATTAAAATAATGGAGCTGGTAAAATATCAAACAGTGGCATGTTTAGTCAAAGAGGCTGTTATAAACCATATCTTCTAAAAATTTAAGCGGTTAGGCTTGGATATATGAATTACATATTTTAATCAAACATTAACACGTAGATAACTAGTTGCTAATTTAATTACTGATGCATTTTATATATAATTATGTATTATGTATTAGAAAAGTGGATTTGTGCCAACACAGTGTAAAGCGTAATACCATTTTCATTTAGTGATTTCATTTTATACGATTGATTATATTTTTTTTAAAGAAATATTATACTATTGATTAATATGACACACTTTTCAGTAGTATGTATACAATATTTATGATTCCCATGATAAAATCACTCACATTTTGTTCTTATTACATTTTTTTTAAAACGAAGTGTGATATCAAGAATAAATTCAACTAACCCGTATAGAAAATTGAAGTAGCCCAATGTTATTCATGATATTTTTATTAAATAAAACAACTAAATAAAAGCAATTTTTTAATATAAGATATAATAATGAATAAGAATATTTTTAAGCAAAAAAATATTAAACATTAATTTCCTGCAAGAGTTGAAATATGAACAGACGCGAAGCATTTTTATTGACAAAAGCTAATTACAAAATTATAGCACAATGAAAAATAAAGTATTAAATAACATTTATAAATATGTCAAATGGGAAGTAGTTGGGAAGGTTAATTTTATTAAACATTATGTTAATTTTCCTAAATCATGACAAGCTATGCTAATTAATAATGGTAATTGTTGCAATTTTAAAAGTAAATTATAACATAAAAATAAATTAGTAACATAATTATAAATTAATATTATAATAAAAATACAGTAAAAAATATGAAAAGCAATAGTTTAACAAACCCTTCATCAACTTATAAACAATAGTCTAATATGTCTTTAAGCAATATATTAATAACCCTTTAACATATTTACCCTTGAGTAGAATAATATTATTAACAAGTCTATGTGGAAAACACCACTTTTGTAAAAACCAAATAAATTAGATTTATTCAAAATATCAAATTATGACTATAATATGAACAATTCTCTACCAATCTGCTCCAACTTTTACGGTAAAATTCAAAGAAAGATTTCAGTTCATCAGTACGTTACGATAAACTATGTTCCAATCAAGTATTTTTCAATATTTTTTTAACAAAGGTATCTACTTCTAAGCAATGATTTAACAAACAACTTATCATGTTTACTTTGAGTGATTCTTACGAACATGTTTTGCCAAATTATAAGTTACGTCTAAAATCCAACCTCATACAGAAATCATCACTGTTGTAAAAACTAAATAAACCAATTATGGTAAACATATGATATTTAAACTCTAAAAATTAGGTTAGTAATATTAACTATAATTGAAATTTTCTATTTAAAAAATAAACAAAACACATAACACCCATACATCACACGGGTCACGTTTTAGTATAAATATAAAAATAACTTGGGGGAGCCAAGGACCTCACCTATCCCTATGAAGCTCCACCTCTGGGCCCACACCTTTTAAAAGTCACTCGTGTCGTGTATGTTATCAATTAACAATTAATATTTGTTATATCTAGTGGATCTTCAATTAGTTGAAAGTTAGTTTTGCTGGTTAGTTAGTTTGTTAAGCTAAGTGATATCATTGTAACCAATTGGTAGTTAGGTTTGTTAGGATCGAGTTATGGCTTGTAAATGATTTGGGGATTAACTTGTATTGGTTTGTATGTTATATAAGTCTTAGCTTGGTGTGTAAGTAACACACATTAAGTCATTTACTTGTAAATTGAGTGTTCTATTTTTCTGTAAAATTCTGTGAGGTTTCTTTGAGGAAGGATTGAGCCATTTCTCAATCAAGTCATTGTAATTCTCTGTAATTCTTGTGATCAATAAGAACGGCAAACTCAGTGTGGACGTAGGAGGACAATTGCTCCGAACCCCGATAACACCTTGGCTCATTCTTTCTCTGATCTTACTCTGATCTTTCTCAGCATAACTGTTTGCATTCTGCTGTCACACTGCATCTGCAGATCGTGACTTCACAACTTTATTGGTTCTTTGCACAACAAGTGGTATCAGAGCAAGGTTCAAGAAGATGGGAGGTGCAAAGTTTGATATAGAGAAGTTCACTGGTGACAATGATTTCGGGCTTTGGAGAATCAAGATGAAAGCATTATTGGTTCATCAAGGCTTGGAGGATTCTTTGCTGGGAGTTGCAAAGATGCCAGAGACTATGACCGAGAAAGAGAAGAGGGACAAGATCAGCAAGGCACACAGCACAATAATTCTTTCACTGGGAGATGAAGTACTTAATTAGAGAGGTATCGGGAATTGACACTGCCGCAGGCTTGTGGCTGAAACTGGAGAGCCTATACATGACCAAGTCATTGACCAGCAAGCTATACTTGAAGAAGAAGTTGCATCAATTGAAGATGGAGGAAGGCACACCGATTAAAGAACATGTTTCCCTGTTTACAAAAATTGTTCTTGACCTGAAGAGCCTTGATGTCTTGATCAGTGATGAAGATCAAGCCATTATGTTGCTGTGCTCTCTTCCATCATCATTCGATAATCTTGTTGACACAATGATGTTTGGAAAGGAGAGTATTTCCGTGGAAGATGTCAAGGTGACCCTGAACAATAGGGAAATGAAGAAGAAGATCTTGGACATCAATGGTGAAGGAAGTGCTGATGCAGAAGGGCTGTTTGTCAGAGGAAGAAATGAGAAAAAGGAAGGGAAAGGAAAGAACAAAGGAAGATCCAAATCGAAGACCAAGAAGACATGCTTTCATTGTCATAAAGAATGCCATTTCAGGAAGGATTGTCCTGAAAGAAAGAAGAAAAACAAGAATAAAGGCAAGGAGGACAGTGATATTGCAGTCGTAGCAGATGGTTATAAGAGTTCAGAGTTGCTTGCGGTTACAGTTGACAATTGTTGTGAGGAATGGATCCTAGACTCTGGATGCACATTCCACATGACACCAAATAAGGAGTGGTTTGATTCATATGAAGAGGTTGATGCAGGAAAGGTTTTGATGGGAAACAATATTGCTTGCAAGATTGTTGGAATCGGGACAGTTAAGATAAAAATGGTTGATGGCTCTATCAAGGTTTTCTCAGAAGTTAGACATGTTCCAGAATTGAAGAGAAACCTCATCTCACTAGGCATGCTTGACAAAGCTGGATGCACTTACAAAGGTGAAGGAGGTACAATCAAAGTCAGCAAAGGTTCAAAGACTGTGCTGCAAGGTATCAGGAGGAATGGCTTGTATAGGCTCCAAGGTAACACTTTTACTAACAATCCGAGTTTAATTTCAGTTGCTAAAGATTGTTCTGCTAGTCTTTGGCATGTTAGATTAGCACATGTTAGTGAAAGAGTGTTAAAAGAACTATATAACCAAGGCTTAATTGGCTCGGGTAATCCTGAAAAACTGTCATTTTGTGAACACTGCTTGTATGGAAAACAGAAAAGAGTTAAGTTCTTAACTGCTGCACACACAACCAAGGCAAAATTAGATTACATACACTCAGACATTTGGGGTTCAGCAAGGGTAACTTCTCAAGGTGGAGCTAGGTACTTCATTACTTTCATAGATGATTGGTCAAGAAAGGTTTGGGTTTATTTGTTGAAACATAAAAATCAAGCTTTCAAGTGTTTTAAACAATGGAAGGCATTAGTAGAGAATCAAGCAGGGAAGAATGTGAAGGTGCTCAGAACAGATAATGGACTAGAGTATCTAAGTGATGAGTTCACGGACTTTTGCAAAAATCATGGCATAGTTAGGCACAAAACAGTAAGGCTAACTCCTCAACAAAATGGTTTGGCTGAGAGAATGAACCGAACCATTTTGGAGAAGGTTAGATGTATGCTGTCAAATGCCAAACTAAGCAAAGGTTTTTGGGGAGATGCAGTGCACACTGCCTGTTATCTCATAAACAGGCTGCCATGTACAGCAATTAGTGGAAAGGTACCTGAAGAATTGTGGACAGGTAGACCCCCCAGCTATGATCATCTCAGAGTTTTTGGCTGCACTGTTTATTCTCATGTAAATGATGGTAAACTTGAGCCAAGATCAAGGAAGGGTGTGTTCTTGGGTTATCCTGAAGGAGTGAAAGGTTATAAGGTGTGGTTAACAGGTTCAAGTGGTGGCAAAGTCAGAATGTCAGGGGATGTTGTTTTCAGAGAGGAAGACATGATTGGAACTACTGTGAAGGGTGTAACCATGGAAGAAACTAATCAAGACTCTAGTAAGGTAGCACATGTGGAGGTGGAGCAACCTACACCAAACATAATTGCTCAAGACAGAGGAATTGATTCTGCCAAGACAGAACCTACAAGTTCACCCGGTTCTGTTAGTACAGATTGGAACTTGGCTAGAGACAGGGAGAGAAGGCAATCAAAACCACCTGAAAAGGTATGGCTATGCTGACATCATAGCCTATGCTTTAAGTGTGGAAATTGAGGATCAAGACACTGATCCAAGGTCTTACTCAGAGGCTGTTTCTGGGCCAGATAAAGAAGAATGGAAGGCTGCTATGAGAGAGGAATTTGATTCCTTAATGAAGAATGACACTTGGGAACTTGTTGAGAAACCTGCAAAGCAAAGGACTATTGGATGCAAATGGATTTTCAAAAGAAAACCAGAAATCCCAGGAGTTGAAAGAGCAAGATTCAAGGCAAGGCTTGTGGCAAAAGGCTTCTCTCAAAAGGAAGGAGTAGATTTCAATGAAATCTTCTCACCAGTTGTGAAGCACACAAGTATAAGAGTCATCCTTGCATTGGTAGCAGTAAACAACCTTGAATTGGAACAAATGGATGTAAAAACAGCCTTTTTACATGGCCATTTGGAAGAGAAGATTTATATGAGTCAACCTGAGGGACACATTGAAATTGGCAAAGAAAATCAAGTCTGTCTTCTAAAGAGATCCCTATATGGATTGAAACAATCTCCTAGACAATGGTATAGGAGGTTTGATTCATTTGTGACATCAAAGGGGTATCAAAGAAGTGCTTATGACAGTTGTGTCTATCTTAGAAAGGAGGATTCAGGTGCATTCATTTATCTCTTACTATATGTGGATGACATGCTTATTGCAAGTGTAGATTGCAAAGCTATCAATCGATTGAAGAAGCTTCTTTATTCTGAGTTTGAGATGAAGGACTTGGGTGCAACTAAGAAAATTCTAGGCATGGAAATTGTCAGGGATAGATCTAAGGGAGTGATATGCTTGAGGCAGAACAGCTACATAGAGAAGGTAATCAGAAGATTCAATATGCAGAATGCCAAGACAGTGACAACTCCAATTGCTGCACACTTTAAACTTTCTGTTTCTCAGTGTCCTAAAACAGAAGAGGAGAAGAAATTCATGAGTGGTATTCCCATCGCAATGCCCTTTGGCGATATTATGTATGCCATGGTCCTGCAAGACCGACATAGCATATCTTTGCAAGCATGGTAAGCGATTCATGTCACAACCGGGTAAGGAGCATTGGCGGTGTGAAGTGGTCGCTCGGATACTTAAAGCGGCAGCAATTTTCTTGGTTTAGTATATGACAGATCAAAAGCACAGGGCAGTGAAGTGGTTGGATACGTTGATTCTGATTTTGTTGGTGATGTGGACAGGAGAAGATCCTTGACAGGGTATTTGTTCACTTTATATGGATGTACCATTAGTTGGAAGGCAAATCTGCAAGCTACTGTTGCCTTATCGACTACTGAGGCAGAATATATAGCCTTCACTGAAGCATTCAAGGAGGCTATATGGCTCAAGGGTTTTGTAAGTGAGCTTAAAGGCAAGGCAAGCAAAGTTACTGTCTTGTGTGACAGTCAAAGTGCTTTGTGCCTCTCTAAAAACCAAGTGTTCCATGAGAGGACCAAGCACATTGATGTGAAGCTTCATTACATTTGTGACATCATATCTGAAGACATTATCAAGGTGGAGAAGGTGCCAACTGAGCATAATGCTGCAGATATGCTGACAAAGGTACTTCCTGGTTCTAAATTTGCCCACTGCCTCGAATTGGCAAATGTGGGAAATGTACTTAACTGATGCCTCAGTTTGAGGCTTGATGCATTGCTGACTTTGGTCCAAGGATTGAAGACCCAAGGTGGAGATTGTTATATCTAGTGGATCTTCAATTAGTTGAAAGTTAGTTTTGCTGGTTAGTTAGTTTGTTAAGCTAAGTGATATCATTGTAACCAATTGGTAGTTAGGTTTGTTAGGATCGGGTTATGGCTTGTAACTGATTTGGGGATTAACTTGTATTGGTTAGTATGATATATAAGTCTTAGCTTGGTGTGTAAGTAACACACATTAAGTCATTTACTTGTAAATTGAGTGTTCTATTTTTCTGTAAAATTCTGTGAGGTTTCTTTGAGGAAGGATTGAGCCATTTCTCAATCAAGTCATTGTAATTCTCTGTGATTCTTGTGATCAATAAGAACGGCAAACTCAGTGTGGACGTAGGAGGACAATTGCTCCGAACTACGATAACACCTTGGCTCATTCTTTCTCTGATCTTACTCTGATCTTTCTCAGCATAGCTGTTTGCATTCTGCTGTCACACTGCATCTGCAGATCGTGACTTCACAACTTTATTGGTTCTTTGCACAACAATATTTGTTAATAGGTGTATGTTTTGCACAAGTACTAAAATTTTAAAATTAATAATTGTGAGAAAATGTTTCATACAGAGACAGGAGTAGTGATATTTTGACACTAAAATGTTAGACACCGTATACTCACACCATATACACATAGACACAGACTAACTTTTTGATTTGACCGGAAGAAAGAGAAAAAAGTAAAAAAAAAAAAAAGGCAGAACCGTATTGTTTTACGGTGTATGACAACTTCTAAGTTGTCAAAATAATGTTTCTGTACAGAGAATTGAGAAAGAGAAAGATTCTCTAAGTCTAACTAGTTCTATATAGACAAAAGGTAACAGTACAAGATGGAGTTGAGCTAGAGAAATCGCTGCAAGTACCTACGTTATGTTAGTAAGAAAAAGACGTAGACACAAAAAACTAATTAATAAATTAAAATAATTCAAGGTTAATTAATAGCATATATTCATCTTCACAGGGAGAGGAAAGCCACCCTCGACGCGTACAATTTGCTAGATAGCTTCCAAATAAAGTCCCAGTGTGGTGAAGGAAAAACGTGACAATGACACACAATCACTCACATCACACAGCTCTGTAAGCATCCCTTTCGGTGGTGATAAGAGATGAAGCGTATTCTCCATCACCGTCACCCTCTTTCAAGTCTTCAATCTGCTCAAGAGCCTCCTTGATATCCAGCCTTCTTTCCACATTCTCCTCGCAACAACTCAAGCCAATCTTTAGAAGTTTGAGCAATTCAGCTTTACTATTTCCGATTCCTCCCATCTCTACGTCAAACACTTCACTCGTGCGCTTCTCGGTAATCATGGTATTTACCCAACTGGCTATGTCAGAATCACTATTATGCCTGTGTGCGATATAGTTCTCTGGGAATTTACCCGTCAAGATCTCTAATATCAGAATTCCAAAACTCCAGACATCCGTTTTCTTTGTAATGCGACCAAGTTGAGCATACTCGGGGGACTTGTAAGGCATGATGATTTGTTGGGCGTGATCAAGATTGATGATGGGACTGAGGGCATAATCGGTGAGTAGAGGCTCAAAGGATTCATCTAGAAGCACATTGGAAGATTTGAGATGACCATGAGGCACAATCAGGCTTGGGAGTGCACTGTATAGATAAGCCAAACCCCTGGCTACACCTCTGACAATTTTCAAACGGGTTGGCCAATCAAGCCCCGGCTTCTGATAGTTATGGTTACCTGCAACGTACAAGCATGCATGCATGCATATCAATTGATTGATAGGAACTAGCTAGGACTAGGAAGTCATCATGTCAAGAAGAAATACTATTTGACATACATACATACATGCATAGTTACATAAATGGAATGGAATTAATTGTTGCAATATTAATGAATTCAAATAAAAATTTAATTTAAATTAATTTACCATGAAGATGGCTGGCCAAGCAACCGTTGTGAACAAAGGCAGAGAGCATGAGCTTCTCTTCTTTTCTATAATAATAGGCGAGGAGAGGCAACAGATTGGGATGGTTGAGGATGCCTAGCCTTCTCATGTGCTCATGGAACTCTTCTCTTGGGACATTGTTCATTTGCTTGTACCTCTTGACAACCACGGCTTGGCCGTCCAAAACCACAGCCTTGTAGGAAGACCCAAATGAGGCACTGCCTAGAATCTCAGCAGAGGCCCTTAGCAAATCTTGTAAATCAAACTTGAGTCCGTCATGCTTGACGAATATAAGCTTGCCCTGTTCCCCCTTCCTGGAATGTCCATGACCGTGATCTGAGACCGGCTTAGGACTTCTGGGATCATAGTGTTCGGCTAAGCTCTTGGTTTTCACATAATTAATGGGAGGAACGTTAACATATTTGTTGGAGGCCTGCACCTGGAACGTTGAGGCCTGATGAGTCTGGGACCTCAAGCGGCATATCACCAATACTGCAACCACGATGGCTAATATCAATGCTATCATGATCACAATAAGCAAAAATTTCATGACAAGCATTTTAGCTGGACTCTCCTGCGCTGGGACTCGGCACCGGTTCATTAGAGGCGGCCCACATAGACGCGTGTTCCCGCTAAAGGAGGAGGCGTCAAAGTTGCTTAGATTTGCCGGGATGGGACCCTCTAAGTCATTGTTAGAGAAGTTGATAATCTTCAAATTATTCTTGTGTTGAAAATCGGGGATTTGACCTTGAAACTTGTTTGCGTCGAGCCTGAGGACGAGGAGACTAGGCAAGGCAGGCAGAGAGGAAGGAATTTTACCGGTGAACTCATTATTGGCCAAATACACTTTCCTCAACCTATGCAAACCCTCAAATGCATCATCAGGTATCTGTCCTGAGAAATGATTATAGGACAAGTAGAGGGCCTTCAGATTTGGCAGCATCTTGACGTTGGGCAAGGGACCCACAAAGGTGTTGTTCATCAGGCTAAGCGTCCGCAAAGCCGGCATTGAAGCCAGAGATCCCACGTCGATATTGCCGGTTAGCCCCAGGCTCTCAAGGCGCAACCCCCACACCCTGCCATTCATGCAAAACAGGCCCACCCAGTTGGGAATGTTGCCGGAGCAAGGTGGCTTTGGATTTATGGATGGGTCCCAACTACTAAGGGCAACCACATTCGTTAATGAATCCTTGAACTTCAAGAGTGCCTCAGCATCCGATGACATGCTTGCACATGATAACATTGAAAGCAATACCAAAACAACGAAGGCGAACGACGACTTGACATTATTGGATGCTGCAGGTGCGCGCACAATCAAAGCAGAGCGCGCGCCCATTAGCATTGTCAATGACAATGGCAATGATAATGAGAGGACCACCAGATAGCCAAAACCAGCAAGATATAAATAAAAATAATAATTTTCTTATTCTTTGGAAGGTATTGGTAGGATTCAGATGCATGCCATTCTTTTATCCTTTTCTCTTTCTTTCTTATAATAATAATAATAATAATAATAATAATAATTATTATTATTATTATATTATTATTATTATTATATTATTATTATTATGATAGAACACCTTCTCTGATCATTAGTAGCCAAAGGGCCGAAAAGGGCCATGGCTGATGGTGTTGTTAAGGGCTAAGAGAGAGTATGTCGTGGTAAGGAAAGATTGATAACAACTGAAAGGGATATAACCGAGACTGCGCTGCTTTTTTTGCGTCCCACTACAGCTTAATTTTGGGTGTCTTCAGAAATCACAATTTGTGCTGTGTGTGTGAGAGGTCTAAGGAGGTCCTCTGATTTTGTTCCTCCTTTCTTTTCAGCGTGGGTAATTTAAGCTGTGAAACCGCGTCCTTTCGCTTAGATTGAGTTTTCCATGATTAGATTTTCACACAAGCATGATAAGAGTTTTCTTCCTTGTTGCAACCGTAACTTAATTTTATTTCTTATGATTTTGCATTTTTTTCATTATCAATATTTGACAATAAGTGATTTTCTTGTCTCCTCCATGTGTCGTAATGATTTATTCAAAACCCGACAGAAATTTTATAAAAATCAACAAAGAGACAATAATTTATTTGTAAGTAAGTTTGATTTAATAGGTTACTAGAGCGGGACCCGTGAAATGCACGAGTGAATTACATGTAGAGTAATACTTTTACAATATGTTGAAAAATAATTTATATTGGAAACTTGAAAATAGTTCTTCTGATTGTTTATCTAATTTGAGTCAATTCTGAAACTGGTGCTACTTAAATGGACTTCATCTCTCAAACTACTTGTACAATATTGGTATATAATTCCAAAAAGGAAGCGAAACCAAAAAAAAAACACAAGGCTCCGTTTGGGAGGTAAGATGGAACACTACTAGAATTTGCGGTGTTTCCTACGGATTTTCCTGCGAATTTTTTTGCAACCACAGGCTCCCAGGTAAAAGCTTCGTGGGTAATTTTTTGCAACAAAATCCGCAGTAAATTCTGCAGGTAAATCCGCAGAAATTTTTGCAGGTAAATCCGTAGGAAATTTTTGCAGTAAAATCCGCTGGAAACTTCTGCAATAAAATTTAAAAAAATATTTTGAAACTAGTTTATGAAATATTAATCAAATTATAAATATATTATTATTCTTATTATTTTATACAAAATACTTATAAAACTATAAATATATAAGTTTTTTCACAATATATAACTTAATAATTATAAAATATTAGGATTATACAAAAGTTTCCACAATAAAGCATTAATAAATGTAAATGTTACATCTATTAAAAGTCACACTGTAATGTAAATATTACAACTGTTACTCATATATATCAATGTAATAAATCTTTAATACACAAGAAATATATAAAACTAAATAAAACCCTATAATACATTCTAGCAAAGTATAGTAAATAATCTAGCAACAAAAACCACTCCCATTTTTGCATTCCCTTTCTAGCTGAGAGTTTGCTTTAGAAGGCTTTGTGTAGAACCAAACGCAATGCTCTTCTTTGCTTTCATTTAATGTGAAAGGCTTTGTGTAGGACCAGAAGGATGAAGGAAATGATGGTTATAATTGAGTAGAGATTGATATTGTCCAAAGCTTCCTGTTAGAACATGCTTCAAGTAATGAGCCATATTTGCAAACAGAATGTTGTAAAAGAGTTCCAATAAGTTATGTGCCAATAGCAGAAGTCCAGCTAATGCTCCAACAGATATTCCAGTAATAACCCGACCTGATAGCCCTGCTTATGTAGAAACAATATATGAGCTGAAAGTATGTTTGCATTCTACTTTAAGAATATTTTTACCTTGTATCTGATATGAATCTCAAACTCAAGTATAATATTTCTTTCTCTCACATTAAACATAGAAGTTCAGTATTTGAAATAGATGAATCATATAAACTAACAACTAAACAACCATTTATAATTTGCTCTAGTGATTTTATATACATAATGAGAAATATATTTTATAATTTATATACATAAGGAGAAATATATTTTACAAAGAATATTACCAGTAGAAAAAGGGTTCTTTGCTCTGACACTTGAGCCATTTAACGTAATACATCAAGGAAGAATATGCCACCTTGGTAGGGTGTTCCTACAAAGAAAACAGAATCTACAATAAAAAATTAATTTAAAAATTGCAATAAGATAAACTGCTCGAATTGAATGTAATATGTGGAATTTAAAACTCTTAAGAGTCTATTTTAATAAGTAGCAGATAGCATATCCTAAGTTTCCAAACTCTAAGAGTTTATTTTAAAAGTCACATACATAACTAAGAGTCTATTTTTATTCTTTTCTGAAAGAAAAACAAAGAAATCTATAGATGGAATTTAAAGAAGAAAAAAATAGCAGCAAATATGAATAGCCAAACATCACATAAAGCTGCACCAATCCAGTTATTCTAGTGCAATGACTAATGGTGAAGTGTATTTTTTGAAACTATGTATCAAATAATCAAAATCAACTAAGAGATTATATTCCAAACTAAGCATCTTACAACAACTAAGCTCAGAGGAACAAGTTCAGTGGTTGTCTTGTAGCAAAATAAGACTTTATGCATAGATTACTTATGAAAATTTTTCGAAGTAATTCAATGTAAGTTACATCATTCACTTAGACCCAGAGCCACCCTGAAACCTTTGCTTGAAGAACAATGAAGGCACAAAAGGTTAAAATAAGCAAATAATCGGAGTATAAATGGTAGCGCAATTTCTTTACATGAAGTTCTTTTAATTCAAGGTGCTTGAACTATGTTTCTGTTGGAATCAAGTGGATTAAAAAACAATGACCCTTAATAGTTTTGATGATAACAAATGATTAAGAGAACAATTTATTCTCTGATGTGTTTGTTAGTGTGCAGAAATCATTATTCATCAGAAGAAGATATCTCAGAAGACTTAGTGAAATCTTGAATTTCACACATCTAAGTCTGGCTTTAATCCTCTGTTTTGATGCTGACATGATGTGAAAGCCTTGCTCTGAAGTTGGCCAACTCTGCTGGTGGCCAACGCTCTGGTGAGACCATACATGACTTAATCAACTGTGTTGGTAAACCAAGCTCTGCTCTGTTGGTAAACCAAGCTCTGGCAAGATTAGCTCTTGACTTGGTCAACTCTGTTTGGTCAATCAACGCTCTGGTAGACAACACTCTATTGAGACCACATTCTGATTGGTCAACGCTCTGGTCTTCAGTCAATGCATACAACAGACTATGGTTAGACCACTCTATAGAAGCCCTCATGTAATTCTACAAGACTCTCTGTTATATGAAAGACAAATGAATTCTACACTGAAGAAGTTGCCTCTGTTTCGACTCACTCTGATGAACAATGTAGCTCTGATAGGAAACAGACTAAAGCTTATTTAAGGCTACTTCACGTATTTAAGAGACCTCATTGATGAAGCGTTTACATGTACGAGGTATCAAAGGCCAAAGGGAATGTCAACGAATATAATCATCAGGAAACTTGCTCTCAAAGGGTCTAATATTCAAAAAGCTCATAAGAGACAAACACTCTAATTCTGTCTGCTGTGTCAGTATGCTTTGAGTAGAGTGGAAAACGATGTGACTTGCTAAAGCCACAAAAAGGGGATCTGAAGTCTTTTGACCTAGGTGAAAAGAGCTGTTAGGTCTCAACGCTACTATTCACAACCCTAGCTATATATACCTTACTTCATCCACTAAAGTAGGTTAACGCTGTGATACAAAGTGAGTAACCAAGAATCATTCCAAGTATCTGAGATCACATTGAACAAAGCACTTAATCATTTTTATTCTTTCAGTTTGAAAGTTATTCATTGTGCTTAAGTTTTTCATTGTATATCCTCTCTATGAGAGTTATTTGATATTGCTTCAAAACATTTTTGAACATTGTATTTAGCCCAGTAGTGGCTGCATTCCTTAGAGGCTTGACTATACTAAGTCGTTCTAAGAAGTTGTGAATATAGCCAGTTTGACAGTATTATACTCTCAAGTGTAATCAGGTTGATTATAGTGGAGAAATCCTTCAAGTGTGTGAAGGGACTAGACGTAGCTATCAGGTGATAGTGAACTTGTATAAATCATTGTGTCACCCTCTTTTCTCTGCTCTTTACTTACGCACTGCCTTATTCTATTAACTAGTAGTTTTGAAAAAGGTTTTCATAAACACACAAGTTTTAAGAAAAGTTTCTAAAACCCAATTCAAACCCCCCTTTCTTTTGTTTTTGCCACGTTCAATTGGTACCAGAGCTCGGCCTCTTGGTTGAGCACTTAACTGTGTAAGAGGAAAAAATCTTATTCTTTATTCATGGCAAGCAACGAAGCAAGTGGTCACGTTAACCGTCATTCTTTGTTCACTGGAACAAACTTCGACTACTGGAAAGATAAAGTTAAATCCTTCTTCGAGTCTCAACAACTCGAACTCTGGGATATAGTTCAAAAACAATACACCAAACTAGTTGATTCGAAAGAAAATCTCATTCCTAGGTATAAATGGACAGAAAAGCATAAGAAAGCTTATCAACTACATCAGAAAGCAAGATATTTCCTTATCTGTGCTATCTCTGAGAAGGAATACGAGAAATACGGAAAGAATGATATCGCCAAGGAGATTTGGGACTCATTGGCCTTGGCTTATGAGGGTACTTCCTAAGTGCAAGAAACCAAAGCTAATATCTTGGTTAGACAATATGAACTCTTCAAAACGGAAGACGGTGAAAGCATTGAAACTATGTTTGGAAGATTCCAAACACTAGTTCATGGTCTAAAGGTTCTTAAGAAAAGCTTTACCACTGCTGATCACGTTAAGAAAATCTTAAGAAGCCTGCTAAATAAGTGGAGACCTAAGGTCACTGCTATTCAGGAAGCAAAGGACCTGAATGCCTTGCGACTTGAAGATCTTCTGAGTTCCTTGAGAGCTCATGAGCTTGAGCTAGATGAAGAAGAACCTCCTAAGAAATTAAAGTCTATTGCTTTAAAATCTACAAACAAAGCATCTTCCTCCAAAGCTCTAGAAGCTGAACTTAAAATAGACGAAGCATCGTCTGATGAGAGCGATGGAGACACAGACGAAGAAATTTCCTTAATATCAAGGAAGATTCAACGTATGTGGAAAAATAAAGGAAGGTTCAGAAAGCAGTTCCACAAGAAGGACTCAAGGGAAAGGCAAGACTCAAGGGATAAGAAGGACTACAAAGACAAAAGCTAAGTTACTTGCTATGAGTGCAAAAAGCCAGGATATTTTAAGTCTAAATGCCCACAACTAGAAACCAAGGAAAGGTGGTTTTAAAAGCAAGAAGAAGAAAGGTCTCATGGCAACATGGGATGATTCTGATTTATCTTCATCTGATGATGATGAGGAACACGCGAACATGGCTCTAATGGCTGCCATAGGTTCGGAAAGTGAAGAAAAAGATAAAGAGGTAGATTCTAATCCATCTTCTGATATTGAAACAGCTTTTGATGAATTATTAAATGAGTCTTCTAAATTCAACACTGAGTATAAAGCTTTGAAAAAGAAATTCTCAAAACTTTCAAAAGAATTTCAAATACTCAATGAGGAGAATGAGAAGCTCAAAGCTGAAAATCACCGTTTGGTAAATGACAGCTCTAAGACTGAGGAAAAGGTTGAATGTAACTCTTCAAAATATGAAGAGGGATTTCAAAGATTTCTTGCTGAATGTGTTACGCGAAACAAACAAGCATCTATGATTTGGGACATAAGCCAAAATGGTAAAAAAGGTCTTGGTTACAAACCAGAGGAACCCACCTTTCAAAACACAAATTTGAAAACCAAAGATACGTACCAACAATCATAGTGATTGTCTGCTTTGTACCTTTCGCAATAAGAAAGGACACATTAGAAGTACTTGTTATGAATTGAAAAATAAGAAGGATAAGTTTCCTTCTAGAACTAACAAAAGAGGACCCAAAAAGATTTGGGTACCTAAGGGCAAAATTGTATATGTTGCAGATCTGCTTAGCAACAAAGTTACAACACCAGTCCTGGTACTTGGATAGTGGATGCTCATGTCACATGACGGGAGAAAGGCGTATGTTCCAAGAACTCCAACTTAAAGAAAGTGGAACAGTAGGTTTCGGAGGAAACCAAAAAGGTAAAATCATTGGAAGTGGAAAAGTTGGTGAGAAATTCCTACCTTCTATTGATAATGTCTTATTGGTTGATGGCCTGAAGCATAACCTACTAAGTGTAAGTCAATTATGCGATAGTGATTATGATGTTGGCTTTAGTGATAATGCCTGTATAGTCAAAAGCAAAAAGGATGGATCCAGTTTCTTTAAAGCAAAGAGAAAGAACAATATTTATAAAATTGTGAATTTTGTCTTAACGGTTAAATTGAATTTTTTGGGTAAATTTTAAGATTAATGGAGTAGTTATGCGTGAGTTAGCATAAGTGTTAGGTTATGTTTTGTGCAAAATTGATGCTTGGAGGACTAGATTGACATCTGAAGCATGATTAGGTTGTTCTTTAATTTTTAGTTTTGACATGAACATGATTTTTAGCATGATGATGGTAATGTTTTAAATGCCTTAGGATTCTTGAAATTGGGATTGGGTTGATTGAAAGAAATTTTGGGAAAAACCTATTCTTGAAAAAGTTGAAAATGAGTTTTTGGGAACTTAGAAATCTAGTTTAAATGGTTAGATCATGTGTTGATTGATGTATAGCATATTTGATGAATTTAATGGTTATAAGAATTGAGTTTTGGAATGAAAATTGATTTAGAAAATGTTTTAGAACATGTCTAGAAATATGCTTGAAACTATGCTTTGGTTATGACATGATGTTTTGTTGCCTTGAAGTGTAATTGAAATAACTTGGAAAATGGTTTGTTACATTTAAAAGGAAAAATGCTAAATGGAATGGTGTTAGTAATTGTTTGGAGATTTGCATATTCTTTTGGAAAAATTGGAGTAAGGGCCATGAGCCTAGGTGAGTAGGATAGGAAAAATCATTTTGTAACTTTCTTTGAATTGGTATTGGAAAGTGATTTGGGAATGAAATTGATTTGGTGAAAAAGATTTGAATTTAAGTATTAATTAAGAATGTGTTGAAAACCTTTTGGTCATGAGAAATTGTAAAAATAGTTTTGGTGAAAAAGATTTGAATTTAAGTATTAATTAAGAATGTGTTGAAAACCTTTTGGTCATGAGAAATTGTAAAAATAGTTTGATGATTGATGTGAGTTTTCCTATGTGTACTAGATGTTACTTGTTGTTGTTTGAGCATTGCAAATCATGTATGGAAATGGTCACTTATTTTAAAGAAGTTTTGCAAAATTTTTATAGAAAAAGCGAATTGTGGCCGAGAGGCCTTTAAAGGGTATGAAAGGATGATTTTATTTGTGAACTTGTATGTAATGCTTGAATGTGTTATGTTTAGGTCTTAGAAACTTTATGCAAAATGATTTCATGAGAATGTGTTCTAGACTTTAAAGTTTATGAAAGTTGTTAATTGCATGGTGTTTGCTTAAAGCTTTCAAGAAAGCTTTTTAGTTTCAAAAACTTTATCTTTTCAAGTAAGCTAAGATTTCTAAATTGTTATGTGTTATGCTACCCTTTCCAAAAGTACTTGATTTTAAAACCTTATTTATTTTCTAGTAGCTAATTATTTAAAATGCTTAAGAGAGTTTGGTTAGAAAAAGGGCTAAGCTGGGCTTAAATTAGTTAGAACTTATAGATTGTGCTAAGTTGTTCGTTGTGATAGGAATCGTGTTTCTGAAGACCGAGCGACGCGGACTTGAGGATTTTGGAGCGACGTTAGCGACTGTTCGTGGTAAGGGCACTTCTAGACATTTGTAGGCTTTTATTGTTGTATGTCCTTGTGTAGGGGCAACTTTTAGATACGATAGGAATTTAATTTCAAATATTTACGCAAAGAAGTCTGAGAACCTCAGGGTTCGAAGTGAGGGTCTCGTACCCCTTCGTTTTATTGTTTAAGCATTATGATGATTATTTAGTGGGCTTGTCTGCAAGTCGTTGGCAGCTGTCCCCAACTCCCCACACTTGTTTGTTCTTCTCTGTAAACTTCATCGAGTTGCAGAGGGATGGATTCTATGGTTGATTGTTGGGCGGTGAAATTATTTAATATGAGATTGAATGCATGTTGCATATTGCGTATTGTTTGTTGAATTGCGTTTCTCCATGCAAACTGCTTTTATTACTTAAGTTGTTAAATTTCGTTTCTTCATATTAAGCATGCTCTTATTATTTGATATGCGGTCGAATAATCTTGCGAATTGCTCTTTGAATTTCGTATGCGGCGATTTATTCATCGAAGTGTGAGAGTTTAGTCGTGACGTTTTGGAGTTTCGATCTGAACAGCCAAGGGCGGTGTAGAAGTCCGAAGCTACGGCTGGGTGGTGAAGAAGCCCGAAGCCAAAGCTGGTGTTCAGTGGCCCGAAAAACCAAGGGTGGTGTGGAAGCCCGATGCTACGGCTGAGGTGGTGTAGAAGCCTGAAGCCACGGCTGGTGTTCAATTGCTCAGTTGGCATCTGGTGGTGTAGAAGCCCGAAGCCACGGCTGGTGTTCAAATTGTGCAGTGGGCGTCTGTGTTGTCAAGGAACTTAACCTGAATAACCCGGGTGGTGATGAAACCCAAGGCTACGGCTGGTATTCAGTGGAGGGATCGACGTTGCTTTCCGGAATTGTCGAGAGTGTCTCGAGTGAGTGTTTGAGTGGCGTTTTGAGAAATTGTGCATCTTGTTATCTTTGTTTTATGATTTGCTATTTCTATGATTATTTGAGAAGTTGACCCTTTCCCGTGGTGCCTTCAATCTATGATGGTTACCCAGGCGATGGCGAGGACGCGGAGGACCCGTTGGCGGGCGATGAGGAGGAGGACCCCTTCGAGGATCCGGGCAATGACTTTTAATTATCGTGATTGGCTGTTGCACGCTTGTATTTCAGATGGTTGTAGGATTTTGATTATAGTGTACAGTTGTTGTGGTGACCAGTCAAGCTTTTGGTGTTGTTCTATGTGTACTGCAGGGTAGACTGGTGGCATACTTTTGGAGCAGCCCCCTGCGTGGGTGTCTGCCGGGAGTACCCCCGGGGTGTGATCGTCCTCATAAGGATTCTCATACTTTAGGTGTATTTCTTGTACATAGTTATGCACCGTTTTTATTTTGTATTGCACTGCTTATGTTTTGTATGTACCGATAGGGATGTCGTGCCTGTAATATTATGTGTATGTGTTTCCTGTGCATTGTCTTGTGTCTTAAGATTGCATCATGTTTCTAAACGCTGTGGCGACTCTGTGTGTGTGCTTTGCGGGCACTATTGTAAAAAAAATACCGCATTTTCTGAAGAACACAAGAGTTCCGTTTTAAAAATCCATCGCATACAGGTTTAGTTTTAGTTTAGTAGCAGTCCAGAAACGGGTCGTTACAATGGTGGTATCAGAGCAGTTCGGTTCTAACCGGACTGTGTATTGGGTCATTAAGCTGGTCACCGTGTTGGGCTTTGTTTCGTCGGGTAGCTAGTTGTGTTGTGTTGTCATTGTTTATTGAGTGAAGCAATTTTGCTTGTCAATTGTTTGAATTGTTTCTTGACTAAAGCAATGTGTGCTAACACGACACTTGATTGTGAGGTTCTGAAAGGTTTTGGACTTGTGGAATCTAATGCCACCTCGCAGAGATACTACAGCCGGACCTGATAACGCCATGATGGAGAGAGCGATTCAAGCGATGACAGAGATGGCGGCGGCTATGGCTCAGCAATCGGCTGCTGCAACTCAACAATCCAATGCTATGGCTCAGCAGACTGCAGCTTTGACCCAGCAAAATCTGCAACAACAATGAGAGAGCGAATGTAATACGAGGCGAGAGGACTAGCAGATTTCCGTAAGCACGACCCACCGAAGTTCTACGGCGATCCAAACCCGGATAAAGCAGATTTATGGAT
Organism: Calophaca sinica; assembly: GCA_037113605.1. Lineage (NCBI taxonomy): Eukaryota > Viridiplantae > Streptophyta > Magnoliopsida > Fabales > Fabaceae > Calophaca > Calophaca sinica. The sequence continues at coordinate 137,040,488 of CM073732.1, forward strand.
ACAGGAGATAGAGAAGATCTTCGAGGCACTTCATTATCCGGAGAATGTCAAGATGGACTATGCGACCTACTTGTTGCTAGGAGATGCCGAGTACTGGTGGACGGGAGTGAAACAGACTTTGACGGCAGAGCATCGTGAGATTACTTGGGAAGTTTTCCACAGGAGATTCTTGGATAAGTATTTTCCTGATACTGCACGAGCAGAAAAAGAGCAAGAGTTTCTCCGACTACAACAAGGTAGCATGACGGTGTCAGAGTATGCTACCAAGTTCGAATCACTTGCTAGGTACTTCAGTCCGTTCCGTGACCGAGCTGACCAGGGATGGTTGAGCGAGAGATTGCAGCGAGGCCTAAGGTTTGACATCCAGAAGTCGGTGACATCTCTAAGAATCAGGAATCTTCAAGAACTAATTGACAGGTGTGTTGAGGTGGAAGTTATGAGAAGCGCTAAGAAGAGGAGTGGTATAGGCGGACCGGTGAGACCCCAGAGCACAACACAGAGGGTTGCTCAGAAGGAAAAGCGGCAGGAGAAGCCGTATAATCGACCTCAAGGGAACAACGGCAGGGGACAATACCGTCCGATGACTCAGAACGTGGGAGGCGAGAGTCAGACTAGCGCCAATGTGACTTGTAATCGTTGTGGTAAGCCAGGGCACTATGCAACCAACTGCTCTGAAGAGAAGAACAACGTGTGCTTCAACTGCCGGAAACCGGGACACAGGGCTTGAGACTGCAAAGCTCCTAAGGCTGAATCAGTGGTGAATGCTGCGGAGGCTAAAGGGAAGCGTCAGGTGGTCAGGGGTAGAGTCTTCTGCATGGGCGGCAAAGAAGCAGAGCGATCAGGAGATCTAACTCAGGGGAATTACAAGATTAAGGGTAACTCTCTATTCATATTCTTCGATTCTAATGCCACACATTATTTGATTTCTTGGTTGTGTGAGCTGATCAAAAATTTCTTGCGACTGTTTTATCTTTGGCTTAGTAGTGGTTACTTCAACTGCTAAGACTCTAGTTTCTAACACCGCATGACTTCGTTGTGTAGTGATTGTTGAGTGTAGAAGGTCCTTGTCAATTCGAGTTGCGTATCTTTAAAAGTCTTACCATTATTCTCAGGACGGATTGGTTTTCGAATCACCATATCCCTTGGGACTGTGCCCAAAAATCGTAGCTTCCAAATTTTGTAGTTTCAAATATCTTTCTGTTGATTCCATCGAAGATTCTTGTAAGAGAGAGCTCAGGATTTTATATTCCCTTGCTAGTTTAGAAGTTACCAAGTAACCAAGTTGAAGAATGTACCAGTTCGGGATGGTATCTACGGACGATATCCTGATTTATTCGAGGAGCAGAGAGGAGCACGAAGAGCATCTACGCCGAGTACTGCAGATACTACAAGAGAAGTAGCTTTATGCTAACCTTTCTAAGTGTGAGTTCTGGTTAGAGGAGGTGAATTTTCTTGGACAAGTGATAACTAAGGACGGAAATTCAAGGTAGGAGCAGACCACACTCCGAGATGCAATGGACGCGTGTGTGCACCTAACGTGGGAGCTGGAAGAGAAGATGTGGGATATGTATCCAGAACTTTTTCTTAACACGTATCTTACCCGTAGTTTCGAGGACGAAACTATTTTTAGAGGGAGAGTATTGTAACACCTGTATTTTTACGATACGTTATTTAGCGCTATTGTAGTGTATTTCTGTCGTATTTATGCTATAATAAGCAATTTCTTGTTCGCTAAGTAAGTGATTTTATTAAATCAAGATCAAACTATATTTGAGAATTAATATTTTATATTAATTCACGGTTTGAATATCGTTGAAAAATTTTAACGAAGTTTCGTCGCGTTTCGAATCACCGGGTAGTTTTTATCCGCGAATAAAAATTTAAACGAACCCCGATTTCGATGAAAATCGAATCGTAACTTGTGGTGATTATTTTTGAGTGTTTTGAATTGTTTGTGTTATTTATGATAAAATATTATTACTCGGTGAATTAATTTCTCGGTAAATTAATCTTCGCGAATTAATCGGCGGAGAATTGATCGGTAACGCGGTTACTCTACGCCGTGTTTTTAGTACCCTTAGACTCTAGGATTAGAGGGTAATCATGAGACAAGAGAGATTAGATGTTTTAGACTAGTTGATTTGTTTAGCATCTAGCTTTTTAGTGTTTAGGTGTCACACTTTTGGTGACTAATTATTTTATCCTTATCCTAATTCATTCTTAACCAAGTAAACAATTGTTTATTTAATTTTTTTTATCCTCTTTTTCCCTTCGCCAGCGTGACCCCCACCCCTTTTTACTCTCACTCTCATTTATCACTTACATTCTTTATTTAATTGGTTTCCAACTGAGTAATATTTGTTTTATTAAAATTTTAATTCCCTCCCCCTTTATTTGGAGACCTGATCGTAAAACCCCCCACCCCCATTCTCACTTCACTTTCATTTTCTTTCTTGTCTTGGAGAGGAAAGTTTAAGGTCCTTCCATGGCTCCACCATCCTTCATCTTCTTGGCTTAATTTTGCTTCCATCCTTCAACCTTGCTTGCTTCTAACTTCTTCTTCCTCTTGATTACTTCTTCCAAACCTTGTAAGTAAGGAGAAAATAGAATTTTCTCCCCCTTTTTCTGCATAAAAATACGCCTCCCCTCCCCATTTTTGTAGTAGTAATTTTTCTTGCTTCCTTATCTTATTTTTATGCTTTGTGTGTGATTGATCATGATCATGAAGACATGAATTCATTCCCCCGAATTTTTTATGGAACCCTAGGTGCAAAAACCTAAGGGAAAGGGATTTGGGTGATCTCCTTGTGAATCCTTTAAATTTGATTGTGTTTCTTGCTTCCTAGTGGTTGATAATGCTATTGTACTTGTTAGAATTTAACTTGAATCAAAGGATTGTTGTGTTGTTGAGGAATCCTATTCTTGAAGAGCATGAAATTGAGTTTGAGCTTGATGAGTGCCTATGTTTTGATAATTGATTAGTTGATTGAGCTTATTTGTTGTTATTGTTGATATATTTGGTGATAGGTTTGGAACTAGCACATTGTTGGGTATTGTTTTAAAAAAAATCTATTCTTGAAAGAGGGATTTATGGTGGTCCTCTTGTGAAACTTTTAATTGATTGATTATTCTTGTTTCTTAGTAGATATAATTGTTGTTGTCATTGTTGAAATGGTTTGAATCAAGAGAGTTAGCAAAATTTGATTAAAAACCTTTGTTCTTGAGAGACTTGAAAACATTTTTGGAACTTGATTAAACTTTGCCTTGAGCTATAGTTTTTTATGTTGTGAAAGGAATTTCAAATGAATTGGTGTTGTTTAATTGTTTTGGGAAGTTTGGAAATTGTATCCAGTTTTGGGTGTGAGGGCCGCGAGTCCTATGGAGCATAAGGAAGGAAAAATTTGCTTGCAAAATTGATTTTAATAGTTGTTTGATGATTATTTGAGTTATAGTTTTTGATTGGCATGTTTAACTTGTGATTTCATGATTTTTGGCCTACTCTTGAACTAGTGGAAGTATGGGTTAAAATTGTGAATTTTGTCTTAACGGTTAAATTGAATTTTTTGGGTAAATTTTAAGATTAATGGAGTAGTTATGCGCGAGTTAGCATAAGTGTTAGGTTATGTTTTGTGCAAAATTGATGCTTGGAGGACTAGATTGACATCTGAAGCATGATTAGGTTGTTCTTTAATTTTTAGTTTTGACATGAACATGATTTTTAGCATGATGATGGTAATGTTTTAAATGCCTTAGGATTCTTGAAATTGGGATTGGGTTGATTGAAAGAAATTTTGGGAAAAACCTATTCTTGAAAAAGTTGAAAATGAGTTTTTAGGAACTTAGAAATCTAGTTTAAATGGTTAGCTCATGTGTTGATTGATGTATAGCATATTTGATGAATTTAATGGTTATAAGAATTGAGTTTTGGAATGAAAATTGATTTAGAAAATGTTTTAGAACATGTCTAGAAATATGCTTGAAACTATGCTTTGGTTATGACATGATGTTTTGTTGCCTTGAAGTGTAATTGAAATAACTTGGAAAATGGTTTGTTACATTTAAAAGGAAAAATGCTAAATGGAATGGTGTTAGTAATTGTTTGGAGATTTGCATATTCTTTTGGAAAAATTGGAGTAAGGGCCATGAGCCTAGGTGAGTAGGATAGGAAAAATCATTTTGTAACTTTCTTTGAATTGGTATTGGAAAGTGATTTAGGAATGAAAATGATTTGGTGAAAAAGATTTGAATTTAAGTATTAATTAAGAATGTGTTGAAAACCTTTTGGTCATGAGAAATTGTAAAAATAGTTTTGGTGAAAAAGATTTGAATTTAAGTATTAATTAAGAATGTGTTGAAAACCTTTTGGTCATGAGAAATTGTAAAAATAGTTTTGGTGAAAAAGATTTGAATTTAAGTATTAATTAAGAATGTGTTGAAAACCTTTTGGTCATGAGAAATTGTAAAAATAGTTTGATGATTGATGTGAGTTTTCCTATGTGTACTAGATGTTACTTGTTGTTGTTTGAGCATTGCAAATCATGTATGGAAATGGTCACTTATTTTTAAGAAGTTTTGCAAAATTTTTATAGAAAAAGCGAATTGTGGCCGAGAGGCCTTTAAAGGTTATGAAAGGATGATTTTATTTGTGAACTTGTATGTAATGCTTGAATGTGTTATGTTTAGGTCTTAGAAACTTTATGCAAAATGATTTCATGAGAATGTGTTCTAGACTTTAAAGTTTATGAAAGTTGTTAATTGCATGGTGTTTGCTTAAAGCTTTCAAGAAAGCTTTTTAGTTTCAAAAACTTTATCTTTTCAAGTAAGCTAAGATTTCTAAATTGTTATGTGTTATGCTACCCTTTCCAAAAGTACTTGATTTTAAAACCTTATTTATTTTCTAGTAGCTAATTATTTAAAATGCTTAAGTGAGTTTGGTTAGAAAAAGGGCTAAGCTGAGGGCTGAAGTTAGTTAGAACTTATAGATTGTGCTATGTTGTTCGTTGTGATAGGAATCGTGTTTCCGAAGACCGAGCGACGCGGACTTGAGGATTTTGGAGCGACATTAGCGACTGTTCGTGGTAAGGGCACTTCTAGATATTTGTAGGCTTTTATTGTTGTATGTCCTTGTGTAGGGGCAACTTTTAGATACGATAGGAATTTAATTTCAAATATTTACGCGAAGAAGTCTGAGAACCTCAGGGTTCGAAGTGAGGGTCTCGTACCCCTTCGTTTTATTGTTTAAGCATTATGATGATTATTTAGTGGGCTTGTCTGCAAGTCGTTGGCAGCTGTCCCCAACCCCCCACACTTGTTTGTTCTTCTTTGTAAACTCCATCGAGTTGCAGAGGGATGGATTCTATGGTTGATTGTTGGGCGGTGAAATTATTTAATATGAGATCGAATGCATGTTGCGTATTGCATATTGTTTGTTGAATTGCGTTTCTCCATGCAAACTGCTTTTATTGCTTAAGTTGTTAAATTGCGTTTCTTCATATTAAGCATGCTCTTATTATTTGATATGCGGTCGAATAATCTTGCGAATCGCTCTTTGAATTTCATATGCGGCGATTTATTCATCGGAGTGTGAGAGTTTAGTCGTGACGTTTTGGAGTTTCGATCACGAGCGGCGGTGTAGAAGTCCGAAGCTACGGCTGGGTGGTGAAGAAGCCTGAAGCCAAAGCTGGTGTTCAGTGGCCCGAACAACCAAGGGTGGTGTGGAAGCCCGATGCTACGGCTGAGGTGGTGTAGAAGCCTGAAGCCACGGCTGGTGTTCAATTGCTCAGTTGGCATTTGGTGGTGTAGAAGCCCGAAGCCACGGCTGGTGTTCAAATTGAGCAGTGGGCGTCTGTGTTGTCAAGGAACTTAACTTGAATAACCCGGGTGGTGATGAAACCCAAGGCTACGGCTGGTATTCAGTGGAGGGATCGACGTTGCTTTTCGGAATTGTCGAGAGTGTCTCGAGGGAGTGTTTGAGTGGCGTTTTGAGAAATTGTGCATCTTGTTATCTTTGTTTTATGATTTGCTATTTCTATGATTATTTGAGAAGTTGACCCTTTCCCGTGGTGCCTTCAATCTATGATGGTTACCCAGGCGATGGCGAGGACGCGGAGGACCTGTTGACAGGCGATGAGGAGGAGGACCCCTTCGAGGATCCGAGCAATGACTTTTAATTGTCGTGATTGGCTGTTGCACGCTTGTATTTCGGATGGCTGTAGGATTTTGATTATAGTGTACAGTTGTTGTGGTGACCAGTCAAGCTTTTGGTGTTGTTCTATGTGTACTGCAGGGTAGACTGGTGGCATACTTTTGGAGCAGCCCCCTGCGTGGGTGTCTGCCGGGAGTACCCCCGGGGTGTGATCGTCCTCATAAGGATTCTCATACTTTAGGTGTATTTCTTGTACATAGTTATGCACCGTTTTTATTTTGTATTGCACTGCTTATGTTTTGTATGTACTGATAGGGATGTCGTGCCTGTAATATTATGTGTATGTGTTTCCTGTGCATTGTCTTGTGTCTTAAGATTGCATCATGTTTCTTATCGCTGTGGCGACTCTATGTGTGTGCTTTTTTTTTTTAAATGAAGGAAAGGAGCCTCGTTAAAACCTTCTGATGCAAAACCCTCCTTAGGGAAAAAAGCATCTAGAAGGAAAAAGAGTGCTCCTCCCTGTTATTATAGAAAAAAAATGGCAAACAGAATACAGAACGAACATGGGGGGGACTACACCAAAACCCCATGCAAAGAAAAAGATAGCAACAGAAACAACCCCAAATACAAGGGAGAAACAACCAAACAAATAACTAAGCAAATCTATAGGCAGAAAAGCCAAACCTATTATTAAAAAACTCAACAGCAATAAAAGAAGGGATGTACCGTTTTAAAAATCTATCGCATACATGTTTAGTTTTAGTTTAGTAGCAGTCCGGAAACGGGTCGTTACAGGAAGCATGATGTTGTTACTAATATGCTGCAGGCCATTCTGGATCGGTTGCCTAATCCTTAGACAACTTTTAGGATTTTTCTTTTTGTTTTTTAGCCTGTTCTTTATCTTTCTTTTGTTAATTTTTTTTTGTAATTTGGCACTTTTTGATTAATGAAATCAATTTTTGGCTCTTACTGATTTAACTCTATCTTTCTCAAATAATATTTTGACTATGATGTTCTTTATTTATTTTTAACCTTTTTGTCTGACGACTAAAGGGGGAGAAGAAAATTTAGATGGAGTGATTGATGAACCTAATGTATCAACCAAATGTCATCATGCATTGCATTTCTTGCACTAATTAACTCTGATACATTAACATAGAATAAAGTTATGTGCTCTGAAAGTTGTATATATTTGTTTGGCAAGTTCTGATACTGCATCCAATGCTTTGATACTGTATTGATTGTGATCTGACATTTACGCTAGGAAAATATTTAAATATGTTTAATTCAGGGGGAGCCTCTGAAGTTATTTGAAATAAATATTTTTCTAAAGATAAATTGTTCATCAATATATGTATTTGTCATCATCAAAAAGGGGGAGATTGTTGGAATCAAGTGGATTCAGAAACAATGACCCTTAATAGTTTTGATGATAACAAATGATTAAGAGAACAATTTATTCTCTAATGTGTTTGTTAGTGTGCAAAAATCACTATTCATCATAAGAAGATATCTCAGAAGACTTAGTGAAATCTTGAATTTCACACATCTAAGTCTGGCTTTGATCCTCTGTTTTGATACTGACACGATGTGAAAGTGATGCGGTGCAAAATTATGCAGCACAAAGTGGCTAATCCAAAGCAAATCAACAATATCTTTTCTTGTTTTAATTAGATAAAATCTTATTGTTGAGTTGTTTCCTTTTATTATTATCCTTTCCTGCTTTCTAGGATATTCTCAGTTGTTAGGATTTGATTTGCACTAGGATTTATTTTGTTAGGATTTGTTTTGCATTAGGATCCTTCCTTTATTTCCTTTATATATTTGCTTCCCAAGTATGTTAGTTTTCAGTTTTTGAATTATTAATGAAAATCGAGAAGTTTTCTCAAACCCTCTGTGTCAATTCCTCGGGTATTCTTTGAATCAACGAGTTTGATACTTTTATCGTTTTATCCATCACGTGCGCTGCATCAGATTGGTATCAGTAGTCGGTACGTTCTTGCACAATGCCGCCAAGGAGACGTCCTGCTCATGCTAACCTGGATGACATGCGTCAACGAGAGGAAATCACACAGTTACGATTACAGGTGGAGGAATTAACACAGCAGCTGGCTGACCTCCAGGCGCCGTCATCTCCACACCTCTCTTCGGGTTCGGAAACTACTGCTTCTGCACTCGACGGCAACCCTTTTGCCGACCGTCGCGGTACTGGCCGTCACTGGGAAGCGGGATTCAAGGTCGACATCCCTGAGTTCCATGGTAGCTTACAGGCTGATGAATTTTTGGACTGGCTACACACAGTGGAGGAAATTTTGGATTTCAAAGAAGTGCCAGACAATCGACGTGTTCCTCTGATCACCATGAGACTGCGTGGAAGGGCTCAGGCATGGTGGCAACAGACGAAGCGGAATCGTACACGTTCGGGCAAGGCCAAAATTTGCTCCTGGGAGAAGCTTAAGAAGCACATGCGTGCCGCCTTCCTTCCTTACAATTACGAACGTGAGTTGTACCAGCGCTTCCAACTCCTTCGTCAGGGCACTCGATCGGTTGATGACTACACCGCCGAGTTTTATGCGTTGCTTGCACGCACTGAAACTGCAGAGTCCCCTATTCAACTTGTTTCTAAATATGTTGGTGGCCTGCGACCACAACTTCGTGATGTTCTCAATATGTTCGATCCTCTGACGATTTTGGAATCGCATCAACGCCAAGACCGCAAGTCGAAGCGATTAGCACGTCGCAAGAACCCTCCTCCCGCTGCCATCGCGAATTCTTCTACCCAAGTGTCGAGCCGCCCTGAATCGCGCCCCATTGTGCCACCTCAGTCACGCCCCACTAGCGGCATTTGCTGTTTTAAATGCGGCGAAACAGGCCATCGCCAAGCCGAGTGCCGTAATGCACAATCGAACAGGCGGGGTTTGCTGGCTAATGATTTGGATGTCGATTCTCCACCTATCTTTGACGCTGAGGATGAAGCTGCTGATGGTGATATTGAAGATGAACTTGTAGAGGGTGATGTGGGCCCTTTACTAATGTTGCGTCGTACCTTTCTCAGTTCTGATGTTACAGATGATGATTGGCATCGTAATGCGTTGTTTACCTCCTCATGTACGATCGCAGGTAAGGTTTGTCGTTTTATTATTGATTCTGGTAGTTGTGAAAATGTGTTATCTGAATTAGCAGTGCAAAAATTGGGTTTAAGTCCTGAAAAGCATCCCAAACCTTACAAACTTGCGTGGCTAAACAAGAGTACTGGCATCACTGTCTCCCACCGTGTACTGCTCTCCTTTTCTATTGGTCCTACCTATTCTGATGAGATATTTTGTGATGTGGTCCCTATGGATGCTTGTCACCTCCTATTGGGTCGTCCGTGGCAATTTGACCGTTCAGTTATGCATGATGGTCGTGATAACACCTACTCTTTTCTCTTTCGGGGCAAAAAGATTGTGTTACTACCCAGTAAAGCTCACACTGCTGGGGACAGTATCACTTTGCTGTCTAGAGTCCCTTTTGAAGAAGCCATGACTGAGACGGGACTAGTTTTTATCCTTCTTTCCAAGCCTGTGAATGATACTGTTATGCCTACCACTGCTATCTCCTCTACTATCAAGCCCTTATTGGATGAATTTGCAGACATATTCCCTGAGTCTCTCCCTGATGCACTGCCTCCACTTCGTGACATTCAACACCAGATTGATCTTGTTCCGGGCGCTTCTTTGCCTAATCGACCCCATTACAGAATGAGCCCCAAAGAACATGAAGAAATTCATCGTCAAGTGGAAGAATTACTTGCTAAAGGCCACATACGAGAGAGTCTTAGTCCATGTGTTGTGCCTGCCCTTCTCACTCCAAAAAAAGATGGAACCTGGCGTATGTGTGTGGATATTCGTGCCATTAATAAGATCACAGTTCGTTATCGCTTCTCGATACCACGCTTGGATGATTTACTTGATCAGCTATCCGGTGCCACAATTTTCAGTAAATTGGATCTGAAGAGTGGTTACAACCAAATACGGATTCGACAGGGCGATGAATGGAAAACTGCCTTCAAGACGCGTGAAGGATTATACGAGTGGCTGGTAATGCCGTTTGGCCTTTCTAATGCACCGAGCACTTTTATGCGAGTCATGAATCAGGCCTTGCGCCCTTTCATAGGTAAGTCTGTTGTTGTTTACTTTGATGATATACTTATCTACAGTTCTAATCCGGCGGTGCATCTCCAACACTTACGGGAAGTTTTGCTCATCTTACGCCGTGATAAGTTTTATGCTGCTGTGAGCAAGTGTGTTTTTATGACAAACTCAGTCAATTTTTTGGGGTATGTTGTTTATAAAGATGGTCTTGCTGTCGACAATAATAAAATTGCAGCTATAGAACAGTGGCCGCATCCTACTTCCATTACTGCTGTGCGCAGTTTCCATGGCCTGGCATCCTTTTACCGGCGCTTTATCCCTCATTTCAGTAGTATCATGGCGCCTATTACTGACTGTATGAAGGGCACTAAATTTGTCTGGACAGCTGATGCTGAATCAGCCTTTATGGAAATTAAGCATCGGTTGACTACAGCACCACTTTTAGTGCTCCCTGACTTCTCTCTACCGTTCGAGCTACATTGTGATGCCTCCAAAACTGGTATTGGCGCTGTTCTTAGCCAGACTGGTCGCCCAGTTGCTTACTTCAGTGAGAAATTGTCTGCTGCCAAACTTCGCTACAGCACATATGATGTGGAATTTTATGCAATTTTTCAGGCGGTGAAACATTGGCGCCACTATCTTTTTCAGCGTGAATTCGTCCTCTTCACTGATCATGATGCCCTTAAACACCTTAGTAGCCAACCAAAACTCTCCGAGCGTCACGCTTCTTGGCTTGCATATCTGGAGCAGTTCACCTTTGTCATCAAACACAAAGCTGGTGTTTCTAATAGGGTAGCCGATGCTCTCAGTCGCCGACACAATTTACTTGCTGAAATACGAATCACAGTCCCTGGTTTTGATTCGTTTCTGGATTTATATGCTACTGATCCTTTCTTTGCTGCAGTTTTGTTAAAAATACAGCATGGTGAGCGCACTGATTTCATGCTACAAGATGGGTTTCTTTTTCGTGGCCTACAGCTATGTATTCCAGCGGGCAGCCTGCGTTTGAAGATCATCCAGGAACTACACAATGAAGGTCATGTGGGTCGTGATCGCACTCTCCACCTTGTGTCTAGCTCTTATTTCTGGCCCTCTATGCGCAAGGAAGTTGATCGTTTTGTAGCCCGTTGTCGTGTCTGCCAGATGGCCAAAGGGACATCTACTAATGCTGGTTTATATCTCCCCCTCCCTATTCCTACTCAGCCTTGGTCCGATATAAGCATGGACTTCGTGCTTACGTACACAGCGTGGCAGCGACTCAATTTTTGTTGTGGTTGATCGATTCTCTAAAATGGCACATTTCATTCCCTGTAAGCGCACCTCAGATGCTGTCAATATAGCACAACTTTTCTTTCGGGAGATCTACCGCTTGCATGGGCTACCCACTTCCATTGTTTCTGACCGTGATACTCGTTTCCTCAGTCATTTTTGGCGGAGTCTATGGCGTTCGGCTAACACTACACTCAACTTCGCAGAGTGCTTACCATCCACAAACCGACGGTCAAACCGAGGTGGTGAATCGCTCACTTGGTAACTTGTTACGCTTGATGCAGTTGGTGACAATATTAAATCTCGGGATATCAAGCTTTGTCAGCGTAATTTGCTCATAACCATGCCGTTAATCGCAACACCGTTACTGATTGCTCCAGGTTATTTATGGACTAGTTCAGCGGTCCCCTTGATCTGTTGACCTCCCCGCAAGGTGCGCCCCCATGCCACGGTGAAGTTTATGGACCAACCGTCGGATACACCAAAGAAACCATTCCCACCTAATCACGCCATCGCAAAATACAAGTTGCAGGCTGATCAGAAACGTAGATCTGTTGAATTTTCTGTTGGCGATTCGGTCTGGGCAATTTTGACAAGAGATCGTTTTCCTGCTCATGAGTATAATAAGCTTGCTGCTCGAAAGATTGGCCCGCTGGTCATTACTGAAAAGATCAACCAAAATGCTTATCGTTTGCAGCTTCCTAGTCATATTCACACTTCAGACGTCTTCAATGTCAAGCACATTCTCCCATACTCTGCTGCTACTTCTTCTTCTGAAGACGAGATGGTTCCAGATTCGAGGGCGAATCTTCTCCACCAGAGAGGATGATGCGGTGCAAAATTATGCAAAGACAAAGTGGCTAATCCAAAGCAAATCAACAATATCTTTTCTTGTTTTAATTAGATAAAATCATATTGTTGAGTTGTTTCCTTTTTATTATTATCCTTTCCTGCTTTCTAGGATATTCTCAGTTGTTAGGATTTGATTTGCACTAGGATTTATTTTGTTAGGATTTGTTTTGCATTAGGATCCTTCCTTTATTTCCTTTATATATTTGTTTTCCAAGTATGTTAGTTTTCAGTTTTTGAATTATTAATGAAAATCGAGAAGTTTTCTCAAACCCTCTGTGTCAATTCCTCGGGTATTCTTTGAATCAACGAGTTTGATACTTTTATCGTTTTATCCATCACGTGCGCTGCATCAGAAAGCCTTGCTTTGAAGTTAGTCAACTCTGTTGGTGGTCAATGCTCTGGTGAGACCATACATGGCTTAGTCAACTCTGTTGGTAAACCAAGCTCTGGCAAGACTAGCTCTTGACTTGGTCAACTCCGTTTGGTCAGTCAACGCTCTAGTAGACAACACTCTATCGAGACCACATTCTAATTGGTCAATGCTCTGGTCTTCAGTTAACGCATACAACAGACTATGGTTAGACCACTCTATGGAAGCCCTCATGTAATTCTACAAGACTCTCTGTTATATGAAAGACAAATGAATTCTATGCTGAAGAAGTTGCCCCTGTTTCGAGCTCACTCTGATGAACAGTGTAGCTCTGATAGGAAACAGACTGAAGCTTATTTAAGGCTACTTCATGTATTTAAGAGACCTCATTGATGAAGCGTTTTACATGTACGAGGTATCAAAGGCCAAAGGGAATATTAACGAATATAATCATCAGGAAACTTGCTCTCAAAGGGTCTAATATTCAAAAAGCTCACAAGAGACAAACACTGACTGGTCGTGTCGGTCAAGATGCTTTGAGCAGAGTGGAAAACGAAGAGACTTGCTAAAGCCACAAAAAGGGGATTTGAAGTCTTTTTACCTAGGTGAAAAGAGCTGTTAGGTCTCAACGGTACTATTCACAACCCTGACTATATATACCTTACTTCATCTACTGAAGTAGGTTAACGCTGTGATACAAAGTGAGTAACCAAGAATCATTCCAAGTATCTGAGATCACATTGAACAAAACACTTAATCATTTTTATTCTTTCAGTTTGAAAGTTATTCATTGTGCTTAAGTTTTTTATTGTATATCCTTTCTATGAGAGTTATTTGATATTGCTTCAAAACCTTTTTGAACATTGTATTTAGCCCAGTAGTGGCTGCATTCCTTAGAGGCTTGACTGTACTAAGTCGTTCTAAGAAGTTGTAAGTATAGCCAGTTTGGCAGTATTATACTCTCAAGTGTAATCAGGTTGATTATAGTGGAGAAATCCTTCAAGTGTGTGAAGGGTCTAGACGTAGCTATCAGGTGATAGTGAACTAGTATAAATCATTGTGTCACCCTCTTTTCTCTTCTCTTTACTTAGGCACTGCCTTATTCTATTAACTAGTAGTTTTGAAAAAGGTTTTCATAAACACACAAGTTTGAAGAAAAGTTTTTAAAACCCAATTTAAACCCCCTTTATTGTGTTTTTGCCACGTTCAATTTCACTCAAAGTAACAGTAAAAGAGCCATGAATATAAAACGGGCTTCATCTTTTAATTACCCAATAACTATGTTATTTCACTCAGACATTAGAGCTGCAAGGTACTATGGTTTATTAAGAAAAAAATGGCAATATAATAGTCGAAGGGGAAAAAATCCAAGCTCATGAACTATATACCCTGTGCCTTCAGCATTGCTTCCTTCAACATATCGAACTAGTCAACTGTTTCACATTTTCTTGACTTACTGTCAGTCCCCCAATTTCATGAACCATTGGTATAGTTCCATATCTCATTGCATACAACTACCAGTTCTTCTGGCTATGGCACAACCGAGAATCAAACAATAGTAAGAGTTTCAGGCTTGATTTCAATATCATATAGAATACAATCATACATTCAGATTTTAACTTGAGATTATTACCAAAAAAAAAACACTGCAGTCAATTATTACCTAGATCTGTAAATCACTTAAACAACACAGAACCAAATGCAAAGTCGATGCGAGAGAGAGAGAGAGAGAATCCACGCCGTGAATCAGTAAATATTAAGCATATCAACCTAAATCCGAAAAATGAAGAAATTAGATGAAAAGAGGAACGAAAGCACCAGATTGATTTTAACCTGAAGAACGTGAGCGAACTAAATCTGAAGGTGAGCAAATGAAGCTGTGACAACGTGAACGAATCGCGAGAACACCTGAGAGTGCTCGCTTAAAGGTGAACGAAATCAAAAATCGGCGTGAGCGTGAACGAACGAACGAACGAACGAATCACGCGAACGATGAGCAGCGAGTAAGATTCTGAAGAAAATTCTAAGAAGAAATCAAGAATTGATGTTGTGATTAGGGATTTCTGTAGAAAAATGCAAAGAGAAATCAAGGAAAAATTTCAAGCACCTAGGGTTCTTCGTTCTGAACTTTGAATGAGAGGGGGCTTTGTTTCTGAACTTTGAATGAGAGAGGGGTTCGTTTCTTGATGAAATCTGAGAAGATCTAATCTAGTTTTAATTTTAACTAAATATTATAATAGAGTTAAGCTTAATGAAACTTGAGTGTGATTACAGTTGTGTTGTTTTTTATTTAAACAAAATAATTTTTTAAATATTTAATTAAATTTGCAAATAAATTCGCAGCAACCAAAGTTGCAAGAAAATTCGCAGGAAAATTAACTGCGAAAATTCCTACAGATTTTGATCTGTCTTGATTTTCTGTAAATTTACCTACGAATTTTCCTGTAAATTTTCAACTACCATATTTTCCTGCAAAATTTGCTGCGAAATTTCCTAGGGTTCTAAATCTGTAGCAAAATTCGCAAGAAATACCAAAGTTTCCTGCGGATTTTCTTGTGAATTTTTATCTGTAGAAAAAATCAGAATTATAACAAATCTGCAGGAAAATTTGCAGAAATTTCCTGCTGAAAAAAATTCGCAGAAAAATTCGCAGCAAATGGCGCAATTTCTAGTAGTGGAAGGAGAGGGGAGGGTTTTGGGGGGAGGGGAGGAGAGAGAAATCATCCATGTTATTTGTGAGAGTGTTTTTGTAGAGAAGAAAAAGAGAATACTTATGACTAATATATTTTTAATTTCGAGAGTAATATAAAAATATGGAAGGGATTTGAAGAATTTTTCTAAGTCCTCCAAAGGCTCCAAAACCCTCCTCCAATACATTTTTTGAGTTCTCCTATATTAGGAGTTTTTATTATTATGAAGAAAAATAAACCCATTATTCAAGGTGGGAGATTATCTTTCCTTCCCATTACTTTTCCTCCTTCCTTTTTTCCAAAGCCCTACCCTCTCCTCCCCTCCTAAAACTCCCAAACGGAGCCTAAACAAATTTTATCAGTTGATTGCTTACTCTATAGTAAGCAAAGATATTAATAGAAAAAAGTGCAAAGCATAAATGAGTTAAAGTGACGCCTCGAGTATAAACTTCTTATTAATCACAATTTTTTTTGACGAGAAGAAGTAATTCATTAAATCACGTCTGGTAACAAATCAAAAACCAAGACTGCAGAAATACAATTTGGAGTCTCTTATCCATATATGATCAAGATTATGAAGAGCAAATTTAGCTAAATAATGAGCAGGCTGATTATCCTCACGTCTAACATGAAGAAATATTAAACTATTAAAACTAGAACATAACTGAATACAATCCTCTATGATAGGACCCATATAAGAAGCAAAATAATGATGTTCAGTCAAAGCCAAAATAACATTTAAAGAGTCTGACTCAGCCACAAGATCTAAAAATAACAAATCCTTCGCAAACTCTAGACCCTTCTGCATAGCTAAAGCTTCCGCTACATCGGAATCTGGCAATGCCTGAACTGTCCAGCTACCAGCAGCAACTACCACTCCGTCTGCATCTCTCACCACTGCTCCTAATCCCCAAATATCACCAAAAGGTTGGGTAGAGGCATCAACATTAAGCTTATACATACCTGGAGGAGGACGCACCCATCGTACTTGTGAAAGAGGCATTGGTGGCCTAAGTTTTGCACTGGTATCAGTCCTGCATTACGGAATGGATGACTGAACACCTTGCCTTTTCAACGCATCTAACAGTGTCAACATTCAAATTCTCAAAGCATTTTTTGTTTCTTGCCAACCAGATCTCATAACAAACAGCCATAACGTGTTGTACTATCTCCTCTGACTCGTTTTGTAGAATGCTCTCAATCCATTCTGCAAAATATATTATAGAACACCTTACGCCCTTATTAAACAAAGTATGTCTGACAGGGAGCCTTTCATGTTGGAACCTAAACGATTGAAAAGTTTAGACCCTCATTAATTTTGATGATAACAAAGTATTTGCACACTACAACATTTTGGACCTACGGCAACGCCTAAATTTACAACGCCTAAAAAATCGTTCTCTTAGATTATAATAGGCAACGGTTTTGTGAATCCGTTGGTATGTCAACCAAACTTTAATAATTTTTATATGCAACGGTCAAAAACCGTTCTCAAATGGTCAAAGGCAACGGTTTTTTTAATTTTTTTTTGTCAACATTTTTAAACCGTTCTCTATTAATTTTTATTATTAACAAAAAAAAGGCTTATTTTTGTTTAGGCGCTAAATTTTTTTTCCTCACCCGCCTGTTTCTTTCTTTTCTTCTTTTCTTCTAATTGTTAAAACAAAACCTAAAATTTTCTTCATCAGAACCTAATCTCCTTGCGTTAACCCTCACTCTTCAATCGATGGCAATGGTGAATCCACCGCACCCATCTCCTCCTTCCTCTCCGCTGCCCCTCATAGACCGCAAGATCCACCGCACCCATCTCCCAGTCGGAACCCTAGACGATGACTTCTTCTCTCGCGACGACGGTGACCACCGCACTCTTCTTCTAAGATCTCGCCGCTTCTCCCTCTTATGAGCCGCCGCTTCGCTCGAGCCGCAAGTCATACGCACGGGCTCAAGCATTGAGAACCTCTATTTCGGTGAAAATCACGAACCGTGGGTAACCGCTTTCCTCTCGCTCTCGCTGCACGGCCGTTGGCTCTCGCATCGACCGCATCCATCGTGATCCCTCCAAAGAACCACCAGACCGGCCAGATCCTCTCCAGCATCGACCGGACCGGCGCGCATCCACCGGCGCATCTCTCAGTTCAGGTACATCGCTAATTTCCAGTTTGTTCCTTACTTCCTTCCAGTTTGTTCGAACCAGTTCTGTTTTGCTCTCTCTCTCTCGCTAATTTCTGTTTTGCTCCGTGATGAATCTTATGGTGAGTCTCTATTTCCGTGATCACAGATGAAATTGTGTGTGAATTAAAATATGAAAGTGGTCTTACTCGGCATTTCATTTCCCTCTCGCGTACATTTCATTTTCCCCTCTTTCATTTTCTTAGGTTTTTCTCGTCTTCTCTTTTTTCCCCTTTCCCAATTGTAAGTCCTATCTGCAGTATTATTTAATAAAATAACATTTTCTATTTAGTTGACAACTCCATAAAGCTTGCTGGGGCTGGTGCATTTGCATTTCATCCAACTCTGGAATGGATTTTTGTTGGGGATCGACAGGGCACACTTCTTGCTTGGAATGTATCAACTGAGAGACCTAGTATGATTGGAATGTGAGTGTAGTTACTTATGATCTAGTTTTCCTTTTTCCCCAACTGAGACCTGGTAGTTTTGTATTTATTATCTTGCAGCCATCTTTAAAAATTTAGGTTTATGTATGTTATTTTGGTTAGATCTGACATTTTATTATTGAAATTTCAGAAAACAAGTTGGTTCACACCAATAAAATTTGTTGCTTGGCTACCCATGTTATGCTTACTTGTAACTCTATCGAGGGATGGAAATCGCAAGTTTGGGAAACACGTGTTACAGCTTAATCTCATGGTGAGTCTTTTTTTTTACCTTAATACCTTGACCTCAATTTTTTCAAAATTAGTTTAGCAAACATCTAAAAAGATGGATCCTTACTCAAGAGGGTACGAACAAGTTTTTCAAAGTTGTCGCTCATTGTGTCGCAGAGTGTAATTTAGTTCAATCATTTTCCTTGCGGTGTTACAAGCAGTGATAAGCTTCATGTCCGCCCCAAGTTCAACCTTTTTGCTCTGGGATTCCTTGCGTGCACTAATTGACAAAGGTTCATATCAAACTTTGCATCGTCGAAGGGGATCAAGGTTGATAGTTAGAGCAGATCCAGTAAGTTTTTATTACCAGTGTATTTCTAAGCAACAATGATATTCTTTCGGGTTTTTCTATACAAGTTTTCCTTGTGAAAGTATTCCTATTTAAATTATATAACTTTCATGAACATTCAACATATTGGCTGAATATCTAATATGTGCCAACTTGCAGGATTTCTACTCATTCTGGGGTGTAACGAAATTCTACTAAATCTAAAATTAAGAGTGGTATTTTTCTGCATAGCCCATGTCTTTTCTCGCCTAATATATTATGCCGCCATCATCATCAATCAATATGTTCAAATTCATTGTTTTTATTTACTCATCACTTGTTGAGTTACGAATGACCATTTTATAGTAAAAGCAAGGTTTGGTGATCTCTATATTAAGGGAAATCAATTACCCCAAAGAGACTTAGTCTGTTAACTAAGAAACGATTATCCCCTATTATGTAACTCTTGTCGCTTTAACCTTGAGAAATCAAAATATTGCTACTCAAAAGCGGTTCACTAACATGTCCATGGAAGCATGCACAAGAAGTAATCGAAAATGAAATCTAAAACTTAAAATTGTCAAAGAAGTCTCACAAAACTTAGGATGGGAACTAGACTAATGATATCAATTCAAATCCATTA
Organism: Calophaca sinica; assembly: GCA_037113605.1. Lineage (NCBI taxonomy): Eukaryota > Viridiplantae > Streptophyta > Magnoliopsida > Fabales > Fabaceae > Calophaca > Calophaca sinica. Next base: position 137,059,743 of record CM073732.1, read on the forward strand.
GAGGATATGACTAAGGGTCTATTACTAAATAAGGTCAGGCACTCTTCCATCAAAAAGTTTCGCTTCTATGCCCTCTTCGACATAATGTAAAATTGATGGTGGATTTTTCTCGACCAAAGGAACTTTTTAATATTTTATACACCTCTGAGCATCATTTACACGAGATAAATGCTATCTATCTAAATAATCAAGTCAAAACAAACAGCAAGAACCTAATGTTGTGTCTTACATGGTGTTGTTGTGTTTGAGCCTTTTTCTTAGAAGCACCCAAGTTATTGGAGTCTATACAGTTTTCATCTTTGTGGGTTGGCTTCTCTAGGAGGTGACAATGTCGACTACTGCTAGGAAGAGGCGGAAGAGAGATTTTAACAAGACCCGCCAGCCGGAATCAGTGGTGCCCCTCAGGATAACAATATAATGCTGTGGAATGCCTTTATATTTGGGTGAGTTGAATTGAAAATTAGATCAAAATCCATTGTTATTTTTACTTCATTTTTTATTTCTCACTTTGCTTAATTATTGATGGACAAGTAATTTCTGCTTTCTTGTCTGCTTTGGATTGCAGGCCTGATGATACCCTGTGGGATGGAGGTGAGTGAATTTTAGTACCGAAGCTCTTGTCTGAAAAACAGTTTTGAAACATGTGAGCTAGGTTCTTTTGCCATTTTGTGTGCTGCAAACATGTAGTGCTCTTCTATATTTTTCTTTTTCTGCACTTCCTTAGTTGTGTCCTTAGCACAAAATTATTTTAGTTGCCTAAAGATAAGAAAAGTTCAACATAGGCAAGAAGCATTTTGCTTCAATGAACTTTTTTTTATCCTTAGGAGCCGGCATAGTTTACACAAAATGCATGCATGCTCATTTTTTAGTACTGGAATCTGATAATAATACGTGTTGAGTTGATTTGTTTTCTATTATTCATGATATATGATAAAGATATTATCGCAAGGTGAAAAGGTCTTGCAATCAATATGGATAAAGGAGAAAGAAAGGAGACAACGAGTTGCAACTCCAAGACATCTCCTTCTCGATGATTTCATGCCAAGCAACACTATTGATTGCTTCGATTTCAACTTCTTCCCTGGTGAGAACATTTGCAGATGTCGCTAATTTCTTTTTAATTAAACAATTATGTCAAGATGTTGCTATAACTTCTATATATCTACACATAATGGAGTGAACAAATATATCATTGTACTTAAACAGAGAAATTGGGTTGACTTCAAAATTGTTCCTAAAGGACCATTGCTATTGACTTTTCTCGCATGTCTTAACCGAGTAAAAATAGATGGTTTGTCTTTGAGTTTGATTTGTACTGCATAAGTCCTTTTATGGACTGCTGATTTGTATATCAAGAATTGTGTTAATTAAAATTGCTAGGCGATTTTCAGTATGTTATGCTTTTGATTTTCTACACTACCATAGCTTTGAGTTTGACTAAATAATAAGCTGAAGAGGGGAAGACAATGGTGTTGGTCATTCTTCCCTGTTTTTAGTGCTTTCTTATTTTTTGTTTCCTTTTTCTATTTATTTTGGGTCTTTAGTTTAGTTGCAAGAGGAAGTATTGGTTTTCTTATGAGGAATTGGAATTTTGAATGGCACCTAGCCTTATGCAGTTGAGTTGTTGTAGAAAGGGAGCTTCTAATTCCGGATTCGGCTAATAGTAACATTTGTAGGATTTCATCTTCATTTTCTTTTTTTCACTAGATCTTCATTTTCTTTGTGCAAGTGTGTGCCAATGTGGTAGCTTAACCTCATGATCTCACTGATTGCTAATGTTCTTCGTAATTATTTATTTTTGGTGTCTCGATTTACATTTTTTTCCGAGACATTTTTATGTGAAGATGACATTGTTCTTTTTGGGTCTTATATATAACTATTATATTTCTTTAATATGGATTCTTTCCTGTTTTCAAGAATGAAGTCAAACAAAGGATCCACGGGGAGTAGGATTCTTTCCTGTTTTCACGAATGAAGTCAAATATAGAGGCTCAGACTTATGAGGCTTTTGAGAAAGATGTAGTGAAATACATTCAGGTATGTCAATGTGCGAACTATATTCTCAACTCCACTCATCCATTTTATGTATACGTTTTCTCTTTGACCTTGAAGTCCAGTAGCTTAGCACTTTTACAAACGTAAGTTTATGATTTAGCCCCCCACCCTCCCATATTCTTTAGCTGTTTGTGAAATGTCTATTTTTGATTTTAATATATTGGGGTAATTTAAATGATATTTGTATGCTTTCATAGAACCAATCATGTTCTGATTTGAAAGAAGCGTTTAACAAGGTTATTTATTTATTCTATCAGCATAATATGTTTTACTCCCTCGTGTTTGAGATTTCTATAAACATAATTGTTTTACAAAAGGAGAATCACAATAATAGTAAGAATCTCAAAAGTATTGTAGCTCTATCAATCTCACTTACTGAGGAAACATAATTGTTTCTATATTAAAGGTGGGGTAACATTCCTTACTGATGAAAGTATTGTAGCTCAATCAATCTCACTTTTAATAGGGAAAATAAAAGAATGCTTCGAACATAAGCATGACATTTGTGCACTGTCATTGGATTTTATGTATACTTCTATTGACATCAACGTCACAAGGGGGTGTGTTAAACTTCTGTTGTTCTTATTATGATTAATTTCAGTCCCTTGAAATCGCCAACAGTTCTTTATTCTGCAAATGTTATGGGCTTTTTATCGCTAATATTGGAACAAAGAGAATATGATAGGAAGGGTTTTATAATGAAAATGATAGCAAAGAGGTATTGGTTATGTTTCATTATTGAAAATTATTGTCTATACTATCGTTGTTTGATTTTCCCTTCAGTTTTGGGAGATTTTTACCTCCTTCATTATTATTTTTTATTTTTTTTAAAAGGAATGAGAGATTGTGCTTATGGCATGTTTCTGATTTTGCACAGGTAAATGAAATGGAAAATGCATTGGGATTTGATGAGATATAAGAAAATATTGTAGCATATGCAATGATGGTATTGTATCGTTATTTTTCAATCTCTTATCTGTTTGAAATCGGGCAGGCCCTACTCGAAGGACATGGGTTATGAGGACGTGGATGTTTCTGCTGTTCTTGTTGTCAGGTATGTGATTCAGTGATTGTGATTTGTATCCCTTTTCTTTTTTGTTTCTCAAGGTGATTTGTGTCCCAATCTATCTGTTTTGGCAAAGTGTATAGTGTGTTATTTAGTTTCCTGTTTTCCTGATCTCATGTAGCTGCTAGAGGGCTATCTATTTATTGCTTATTTGTTTCTGCTATTGTTCCATACTGGTTCATTTCTGTTTGGATCGTGCTCTAGCTTTGGAATTAGGGGTGGTTTATAGGTTTATGCTACTAACTCTGCTGCTGGTTCTATTTCTGTATTTGTTCTGCTTTGTATCATCCAAGTTAGCAAATAGTGAATGGATGAAAACCCTGTTTTCTAATAGAAAATAACTCGGGTTTCATGCTTAGTTCAGATCGGTTAGAACTTAGAACCTTTCAAGTTCAACATCCATGTTCAATGATAATTGATATCATGTTCTCTGTGATCAGATTGCTGCTATAAAAGACAATTGTATTATCAATCCAATGTGTATAATAATTGTCATTGCAATATGAAAGAAAATAAACTAGTGTAAACTTTTAGACATGATGAGCAAAAATCTTCTTGAGTTTAATCTTTTAGTCTTCTTGTCTCATGTCCTGCTTTGGCTGAAAATAGTTTTGGCCTTGATCCCGTGAAACCGCACAAATTTCTTCTTGTCACTATCATATTTTTTCTTTATGAATCAGTTAATTTCATTTTTGGGGTAAAATCTGTCCTCAATTTCTTGATTAGCTTTGGTTTCCATTATCTTGCCTACTTTCAAGTCACAAATGAGGAGGATAACATGTCTTTTATAAAGACAAGGTTTTAGGAGTAAAAAGAACACAAAAAGTTATAGTATGAATTCGTTTTCTAATTTCTAAATGGCTTTTTTCGAATGATGTGGTTGAGATTAAGAGGCACATGAACTCATTGCTTTAGTTTTTATGTCATTTTCCAATGTGCAAAACTTTTTTTTTTTGAGCTAAAATACTAAAGAAAGCATCTAACCCGTGAACATCCTTTTCTCGAGTTTGTTCCCTTTCTTTTTGCTTTATGAAAATACTTAAGACAACATCTACCCTGTGAAGTGGCCCTACACTTGCGAACACACTTTTGAATATCTTTTACAATTTTTTTTATTTTGCATTTTTATCCTTGTGTTCAACCGATTAGTGCTACATTGATCTACTAATATAACCACATTTTATAAAAAACCTATTTTTAAGGTCAGATTCAATTTATTATAATCCAAATAAAATTTAGATAAAACCTATAGATATTATTATCTAAGTGAATAGATTGAAGGTTCTTTGTACTGTTGTACATAAAACAACTTGTTGAATATCAACATTCCTAAAATCTTAAGTTGGTAGGTGAAGACACGGATTATTTTATATCCTAGATTACTTGTGCTTGTTATTTACTTAGTTCATGTGCTGCATTCACTGTCCACCTGATAAGGAATGTAGCACAGTGGAGCTCTATTCATCTGTGTTGGTTTTTTTGTCTAGTTATGTACTAGAAGAGCGAATTTAGGGCTTATTTGGGTTTATCTCTGTGATATATGTGCTTCTGTAGGTGTTCCTTTGCACTGAAATTATATATGTATTTGTTTGCACTATCTGCTCTATTTAACTTCCATTCCTATTATTCTTGTTCAACTCACATCCCTTTATTAAATAGTATTATTTTCATTTTATAGGAACCCGATGACGATATGGATGATGGTCATTTGCTTGATGACTTGGAGGTAGATGAGGACTTGTCTTGATGATTAACTACTTTGTTATGTAGTTTTATTTTGGATTATGAACAATTTTTTTTGGTACATATAATTAGGAATATGAAGATTGATTAGTGGTACATATAATAATTGTACATATATATAATTAGGAATGCTTATTGTACTTGCGACTTTTGAAATACATTAGATACTTTTGACTTTTGAATTGGCGATGATTAATGAAATTTCTTGTCATTACTTAGTTGATATTAGTGATTACATTGTTATTTTAATAAGTGGTTTTTTGATAAATAAAATTATTATATTTAGGGGAAAAAAAAGTTCTTCATGTCTATACAAAAATTGTTCTCTGTACATACAAAAGCCGTTCTTTATACTGTTAAAAACCGTTCTCTGTACATACAAAAACCGTTTCTTTATATCGTTAAAAATCGCTCTGTACATACAAAACCGCTTCTCTTATATCGTTAAAAACCGTTCTCGCTTTTTGTCAAGAAAAACTGCTCCTATACTACGTGTCAAAACCGCTTCTCTTTTGTTTGAGCAAAAACCGTTCTCTATACTATGTGTCAAAACCGTTCTCTTTTTGTCCGACAAAACCGTTCTCTATACTATGCAAAAACCGTTCTCTATACAATGCAAAACCGTTCTCTATATCAAAAACCGTTGTCCATGATTTTCAAAACCGTTGTGGAAAGGGTAACATAAAAGAGAACGGTTTTATTATGTACTCTTTGACATCTAAAGGGAACGGTTTTATATCGTTGGAATTACAACAATAAAAACCGTTGTCCTAGAGAATATAAAAAACCGTTGTCTATAAACCATCAAAGGCTACGGTTTTTTGTTTCCGTTGCCTTTGTTCAAAAAAACCGTTGCCTATAGAATAGGCAACGCCTGAGAATACCACGGTTGAAAAACCGTTGCCTTTGGATACGAAAACGGTTTTTTGGCCTTATGCAACGGTTTTTACGCGTTGCCTATGTCCGAAAATGTTGTAGTGGCAAGTGAACAATTTATCTTCTAATAAGTCTTGAAGGGTGCAGGAATTGAAATCATTTGTGATTTACAACTCACAAGCAAGAAGAAATATTTCACAAGAAGTTGAATACATTTCATGTGTGTCTACATTCGTTCACTCCAGCATCTTGTTTGTAGCGAGCGTCTGGTAGTGTTATCTTATGACAAGTGGTTACTCAATTACAGCGAGCGTCCGTTGTATTTTCTGAGAGCATTTGGTCTTTTAAATGAAGCACGTGATGGTCACGATTATGCTCTTTTACCCCAGTTTTCCTGGAACGGAATTCGAATTTGATTTTGTGGGCTCAATTTTATGTACGAGGAATCAAAGGTGACACCTTTCGAATAAGACAAATTCGTATAAGGAAATTGTGTGAAAAGCAGATAGTACAATAACAGAAATATGTACTATTCTGATATTCTCTGGAAAGGAAAAAAAGAACAGAATTTTAAATTACCTCACCCAATGATTTGGAGCTGAAATATCTACAACGGTAATATCCTTAAGGTATTCTATAAATACCTCAAGCCTCTCAATGAAGAAGGTTGCTAGAAACTACATTCTGAAAGAGCTATTACTCAAGTGAGCAATCAAGTTTCGTGCCAAGCTTCTGGAAACCAAGAACTGAACTTCAGTGTCTTCTATTCTTTCATTTAGAAAGTTATTGTTTTGAGCTTAATCTTTTCATCCTCTCTATGTGAATTATTTGATTGTATTCAAAAGAAAATACTTTGTGAAAGTTGTATTACCTAGTTATAAGCTTAGTTCCTCAAAGGCTCGAACGTACTGAGTCGTTTTGAGAAGTTAAGAGTATTGTCAAGTTTGTGACAGAAGAATACTCTTAAGGAAATTTGTAATCAGTTGATTATAGTGAAAATCCTTCAGGAACGAAGGGACTAGATGTAGCTACCAGTTTGGTGGTGAACTAGTATAAATCTCTGTGTCTCTTGCTTTACTGCTTTACATTTACTTTTATCTTGCAAAGAAAAACAAGTTTTCATAAACTTATTTCCAACGTCCAGTCTTACTACAACTTCCGATACTAAATAGTTTTCAAAGAAAAGAGTTTTTAACTTAAAGTTTGCAAAAAGTTTTCAACACAATTCAATCCCCCTTCTTGTGTTCATGTTCAGTTGGTATCAGAGCTCGGCCTCTTGGTTGAGCACTTAACAGTGTTAAGAGAAAAGATCTTATACTGTGAACATGTCTGCAGAAGGTGGTCACATGAATTGTTCTCCTCTATTTACTGGAGAAAAATTTGATTATAAGAAAGATAAGATAAAAGCTTTCTTTTAGACACAACAACTTGAGTTGTGTGATATAGTTGAAAATGGATACCTTATTCCCACTAATGCTGTTGGAGTTGCTAAAACTAGAGAAAATTGGAATGATGAGTAGACAAAGAGATATCAGCTCAATCAAAAAGCTAGATTCATTCTTATCTGTGCTATGTCAGAAAAAGAATATGATAAATGTGGTAAATTTGATACGGCCAAAGAAATTTGGGATTCTCTTGTTTTGTCTTATGAGGGCTTTGCCCAAGTAAGAAAAACTAAAGCCAGCATGTTGGTTCGCCAATATGAGTTGTTTAAAATGGAAGATGGTGAAAACATCGAATCTATGTTTGGAAGATTCCATACATTTGTTCATGGGTTACATGCTCTTGGAAAAAGCTACACCACTTCTGACCATGTGAAAAGATCTTGAGAAGTTTACCAAGCAGTGTAGACCCAAAGTCACTGCTATACAAGAAGCAAAAGATTTCAGTGTCTTACGGCTTGAAGATCTTTTGAGTTCTCTGAAAGCTCATGAATTTGAGCTAAATGAGGAAGAACCTGTGAAGAAAAGCAAGTCTATTGCTTTGAAAGTCAATAAGCACAAAGCTAATTCTTCTAAAGCCCTCCAGGCTGAAGAAGAATCAGAAGATGAAGCTTCAGAAGGAGATGATGATGGAACAGATGATGAGCTCGCATTCATATCTAGAAAGATCCAAAGAATGTGGAAGAAAAGAAACTTCAAAAGGAAATTCCAAAAGAAAGATGTCAAGGATAAAAAGAAAAGCAAAGACAAAAGTCAAGTAATTTGCTATAAATGCAAAAAGCCAGGACACTTTAAGTCAGAATGTCGTAATCTTAAGGAAAAGCCCACAAGAAGTTCTTTCAAAGGAAAGAAGAAGAGTCTTATGGCTACATGGGAAGACCTGAACCTATCATCCTCTGAGGATGATAACGAAAAAGAAGCCAATCTTGCCCTTATTACAAACACTGACTTAGACTCCGAAGACGAAGTTGAAGAGGTAATAATATATGATTCTTATTCTGAACTTCAACTTGCATCTGGTGGATAGTAAGCGTCTGGTGACATGTCAGCAACCAGAAGCTGAGAGCTCTCAAACTGAAAGATTTGAAGCTAAAGACAATCCTAAGTGTAAATCAAATGATTATGAATATGTCTTTCAAAAGTTTCTTGCAGAGAGTGTAACTCGAAGCAAGTAAGCTTCAATGATTTAGAGTGTCAGTAGAACGACAACTCAAGGTCTTGGTTACATATCGGATGAACCCTCTTTAGAAAATGAAAACTCAGCATCTGATAAACTCAATGATCACAGTGAATACTTGCATTGTACTTACTGCAATAAACTTGGTCTTTTGAAAAGTGCCTGTACTGCTTTTAAGATTAAGAAGGACAAGTATCCTTCAAGAACTAATAAGAAAGGACCCAAAAAGATATGGATACCTAAAGATAACATAGTCTATGTTGCAGACATGCTTAGCAACAAGGTCAACACACCTATCTTGGTACTTAGACAGTGGATGCTCACGTCACATGATGGGAGAAAAACATATGTTCTAAGAGCTAAGACCTAGAGAAGAAGGATTTTGGTTTCGGTGGAAACCAAAAAGGTAAAATAGTTAGAATTGGTCGCATTGGTAAAGGCTCTCTTCCCTCTATTGATAATGTACTTTATGTTGAAGGACTAAAGCATAACTTATTAAGCATAAGTCAATTATGTGACAATGGTTATGATGTCATTTTTACAGAAACTGGATGTTCAGTAAAAAGCAAGAAAGACGGCTCTATTTTCTTTACTGCAAAGGGGAAACAAAACATTTATAAAATTGATCTTTCTGAACTTGCAAAACAAGATGTCAAGTGTATCATGTTTGTTGAAGATGAGCAATGGACTTGGGATAAAAGATTGGGTCTTGCCAGTTTGAGATTGATCTAAAAATTAAATAAGCATAGTCTTGTTAGAGGCTTACCAAATCTTAAATTCCAATCTGATGCTCTTTGTGAGGCATGTCAAAGAGGAAAACAAGTTAAAACTTCTTTTCATTCTAAAAATGTTATTTCAACCTCTAGACCACTTGAGCTTATGTATCTTGATCTTTTTGGTCCAACTAGGACAACCTCTTTAACTGGAAAGAAATATGGGTTAGTCATTGTTGATATTTTACTAGATGGACATGGGTTAGATTCCTTGCCCACAAGGATGAGTCATTCAAGGTGTTCACTGTTTTCTACAAATTAGTTCAAAATGAAAAAGGAATTTGTATTTCTTCAATTAGAAGTGATCATGGGGGAGAATTTGAAAATGAAAGCTTTCAAAAATTCTGGGAAGAAAATGGCATCTCCCACAATTTCTCCTCTCCTAGAACACCACAACAAAATAGTATTGTAGAAAGAAAAAATAGGTCCCTCCAAGAAATGGCCAGGACCATGATCAATTAAGCAGATATTGCAAATCATTTTTGGGCAGAAGCAATAAATACAACTTGTTATATTCAAAACAGAGTCTTTATTAGACCAATTTTGAAAAAAACTCCATATGAACTGTGGAATGGCAGAAAACCAAACATTTCTTATTTTCATCCCTTTGGTTGCACATGTTATATTTTGAATACTAAGGATCAACTTGGTAAGTTTGATTTCAAACACTACAAGAAAACTCGGGGTTATCGACGGTTAAAAGTCGTCGGTAAAGCTAAAAAGCCGTCGATAACGCGAAATTTCCGACGGATTACCGATGGCCATAAACCCGTCGGTAAAACGGGCGTCACAAGTGTTTACCGACGGCCGACGGGCGAATCTGTCGGTCAAAATCGGACAGTAATTTCCGACGAGCAAACCCTTCGGTAATTTTCTGACGGCCACAACCGTCTTTAATGCCACACTTGTTTTTCCGCCACACTTGTTTTTCCAACGGCCAAACCCGTCGGTAATGCTAAAAAAAATTTTCCACAAAATTTAATTAAATAATTAATTCAATAATTTTTATATTTAATTTAATTAATTGATTTATTTATTTAATTTATAAATTAATTAATTTCTGTAATTGATTTAATTAACTATTAATTTAATTTATTAAATTAATTAATTTATTTACTAACTATTAATTTAATTAATTAATTATTTATTTATTTAATTATTAATTTATTCCCATATTAAAAAATGTGATAGATTTATTTATTTAATTTTTAAATTAATTAATTTCTTGAATTAATTTAATTAACTATTGCTAGTAATTTAATTTAATTAAATTAATTACTTTTAATTATTAATTTATTCCCATATTAAAAAATGTGATAACGTAAACTAAAAAACAAATTAAAAAAAGAAATGTAATAAATAAATAAATAATCCGAACAAACATCAGTAATTAAAAAAATATCCGAAAATATCAAAAAATATCAGTACAAACATCACTAATAATCCTGGTAGTTCTGATCATGATCGAGATGCTATACACCATCTGTGTCATCGACATGATTAGTACCAGGAGGCGGAGGCGGAGGAGGCTACTGGCGAGCTAGCATCTAGTACATCTCTTCCTATCACTGCAGCACTTGAGCCAAAATGGCGTTCGTCCGACGAGTCTCCTCTTGCTGCTCGGCCAGTTTCCGCTTCCCCTCGGCTTACTCTTGCCCATCTGCAGTAGAGCGACGACTGGCAGCACCATTACTCGATGACTCCCCGATGTGGAGGTGGCTGGTCCCTTTCCTATAGTTGCAGGAAAGGTCTCCAGCACCGTATAGGCGACCCCCTTCTTGCCGCCAACAACATCTGCCCAAACCTTGAGCAGTGCAAATGGATCCTCAGGGCTCTGAGACGGGGAACATGATGATGTCTGAGATCTAATCTGAGACATCCTCGCCTCAAACTCCTCCTGTCAAATAAGCCAATTTTTTTTTGTAAGAAAACAATATAAACATTATTAAAAAACTATTCATTATATTTTACAATTACCTGGGTCCGCCTCGAACTATCATCAACAAAATCACTGGTACTCTTCCTAATATGAATTGCACGATGGAGCTCGTGCAACTGTACCTCTCTACCCAACATCCTCGACTGTAATTATTTAATAAAAAAATCTTAAATAACAACAACAACAACAACAACAACAACAACAATAATAATAATAATAATAATAATAATAATAATAATAATAATATAACATGTACAAGTCGAGCTGCGTGCTGCGCCTGACTGATGAAACCTCCGGTGTGCAAGCTCCCACCCTTCTCAGATGCTCTATTCTTCTTGGCCTTCTCGTTGGTTGCCTTGAACCCAGGGGAGTTCCAGTGCGCTACCAGCTGCTGCCAGAGCTGATCCCCTATCCAGTGGGGCTGTCCCCCGAGGCGAGCATCTCTAAGCATATCAGAGAGGTGATGGGTGGCCATCATATGGAAGTTCTTCTCGATCTGCCCCTCATCCGCTTCCTCCCAAGCAACCCTCTCCTGTATCAATATAATATATTTTTAAACATAATTGAAATTTATGAAATAAAAAATAATATGCAACAAAATAAAAATTACAACTTACTCCGAAAGATTTGAACATATGCCTCCACTCCTCGTCCTTCAACTTCCCTCAGGTGGGCCGAAACATGTGGTAATTATCCTCAATTACTGCTGTGATAGCCTTCGCAGTAGGCTTTGAGGGAAGGAACCTCAACAATAAAAAGATGTCAAACAATATATATATATATATATATATATATATACATACATGTAAAATATTAATAACTCGAAAAAAAATTGTAAATACTTACCCTTTACCAGCCGTCTTGCTAACAACTCGGCCATCATGTAGCATCTCAAGATCCTCAACGACCTCCTGGTCAACCACCTGTTGCTCAACCTCCTGCTGCTCATCCTCGTCCTGCTCAACCCCAGTCTGATCAGGTGTGTGGCTCGTACTATACTCATGATTGGACTGATGAGTATCAGGCACCGTCTCAGGCACAAAATAGGGGGAAGAAGCGCCAAGTGTCTGCTGGAACCCCGGGTTGGGGATCATGTAAATAGGAAGCAAATGGGGTGTCGATGCAGAAGGTGCTGGAGGTTGTGTAGGTGTCGAATGTGACCTAGGCTGTGTAGGGGCCGAACAAGCTGGAGGCTGTGTAGGCGTAGATGTACGCGGACGTTGTGTGGATGACAACATCGAAAAGCCAGTAGCGTCACGCCTAATAATGTTTGGCCTCCCACGACCGGGGAGTCGATGGCGATGCCCTTCCCCTTCCATTTACAACCAGTGGGTGGTCTGGGCGAGTCGGATTCTGTTCCTCCTGATGTCATATATGCCTATAGAGTAATTCAACAATAACAGTCATGAAATATTATATTTAAACATAACAATATTAAAAATGAATTACATAAAAATAAACAAGTTATGAAAATAACAGACAAATTAAAATATATCGTTAGACATTAATTTCTCTAATTGTAAAATGTTAAACAATTTCATTATGCCCATTCTGCTTTGGCATCATCTTTAGATCTTGATGGTTCTGCCACTTCTTCATTTAATTCCTCATCTCCATCTATATCTTCATATGTGATTGGATTGTCACGTAGTCGAGAAATGGGTTCCACTTCATTTACTATGTTGACATGAGACATCTCATCCACTTGATAAGCCACTTCTTCCTGTAGATCATCTGCTTCAATGTGACCCTTTGGTTTTGTCTTTATTGCAACACACCAACCCTGTTTGTCCCTTCGAGTTGATGGATAAGGGACATAATACACTTGTCTTACATGTTGTGCCATGATAAATGGATCAAACATTTGGTATCTTCTGCTCATGCATATCTCGACATTATTATATTTTCGATCTACTCGTGTGCCTCTACTTGACGGATCAAACCAATTACAATAAAATAGCACTATTCTTTTAGTATAGTCTAAAATATTGTACGCCAGTTCATATATATGTTGAATCACGTCGTAGAAGTCATCTTCACCTCCATCTATGGCACCTTTTACATAAACTCCGCTGTTAATTATTTTTCCCCCTCTGTTTTTGACTGGGTTTGAAATTTGTATCCGTTTACAAAAAACATGTGCCATTCTTTTACACGTGATTTAGGACCATGAGATAAATTTCTCAAGTGTTCAATTTTAGGCGATTCTGCCTCCCTGTACAGCTGCGTATACACCATATGCACACGTGATTTTTGGTTCCTTTTTTCAAACAATCTTTTGTATTTTCAAACAATAAATAGTTCAAATAGGACTAAAAATACATACCTGGTTCATAAACCACGATGGGAAATATTCATGAATATAGGCAGAAGAGTCTTGTTCGCTTGTGGGTTTAGTTAACAAGAATGCCTTGATCAAGTCATTATCAAACAAATGATCATGAGTAGTTGTGGATAAAAGAAATTGAAAATGGTCAAAATGATACATACATAAGATATGGTGATACTTCGGCACAGTTGATCAATACGTGAACGTGGGCTGACTTCCACTCTTCTCCCGTTAACCAGTGAGTCAGCTCCTTTCCAGCATGACGACCGGGAAGGCAAAATACTGATAAGGCTAGCGGGTGTCTTTCACTTTCAATTTCTATTTCATTCTTATTATTTGTTGGTGTCAACATGAAGTTCGTAAAATAATGGGAACAGAAATGGATTATCTCACAGTGTAAGTAAGTTGCACAAATAGATCCTTCAACCCTGGCCTTATTTTTCATCGATCGTTTTGAGTCACCCATAAATCTACAAAATAACAAGGTTGATGATAAAAATTGATACATTTAGCCCTTCAAATGAATATTTATATTAAAGAATATTTTATTATATTACCTTTCGAATGGATACATCCATCTGTATTGAACCGGTCCACCAAGCCTAGCTTCATGTGCAAGATGCACTGGGAGATGCTCCATAGAGTCAAAGAAACTAGGGGAAATATTCTCTCCAACTTACAAAGAATGACTGATATGTTCTGCTCCATCTTTATAAGATCATCCTATCTCAATGTCGCAGAACACAAATTTTTAAAAAATTGGCCGAGTTTAGTAAGTGGATTTAAAACATTTGACGACAAGGAACTAAATGCAATAGGAAGTAAACACTCCATGAATACATGACAATTTATGGCTTTTCATCCCAATCATGGTTCCTTTGTTCACATCGGCACATCTTGCCAAATTAGAAGAATAACCGTCTGACATCCGAAGTTCTTTTATCCACCGACAGACTGACTTTACTTCCTCAGCAGTTAAAGAGTAACAGACTTTAGGTTTCAGGGTTTTCCCATCCGACGGAGTCGTCAAATACAAGTCCTTTCGCCTACAGTAAAGTGGTAAGTCCAGTCTGGCCATATCATTGTCTTCCGTTTTTCCTCTAACGTTCATCACTGTGAGAAAAATATTGTTAAAAAAGTTCTTCTCAATGTGCATAACAACAAGGTTGTGTCTCAATAAATTATCTTTCCAATATGGCAGATCTCAAAAAATACTTCTTTTAGTCCAATTATGCCATTGTCCGTATCCTTCAAATTGATCCTATTCACCATAATCTGTGATTTTTGGCAGATCCATAACTCTGCTCCAAATCTATTAGGATGTCAACCTTGGGGGCGGGCCATCTAATTCAACTTCCCCTTCTTGAAGGCGTTCTTATTCCGTCTAAACGGATGATCACCTGGTAAAAACCTGCGATGTGAGTCAAACCAAGAACTCTTCCCCCCGAATTTCAAGGTAAAGGCCTTTGTATGCTCCATGCAATGGGGACATGCCATTTTACCATGAGTACCTTAACCAGACAACATGCCATATGCAGGGAAGTCATTAATGGTCCACATCAGAGCTGCCATCATTATAAAATTTTTCTTTCGTGCAATATCATAAGTCAAAACACCATTCCACAACCTTTTGAGATCGTAAATGAGAGGCTGTAAGTAGATGTCAATACCATATTTTGGATTATCTGGACCCGGTATAATACAAGTCAAGAACATATAAGGCTTAGACATGCATATTTCGGGAGGAAGATTGTATGGGGTAATAATAACTGGCTAGCAAGAGTAAGGTTTCGAGTTGATTGAACATACGGGGTAAAACCATCAGAGCATAAGTCAAGTCGTACATTACGTGAATCTGCTGTAAATTCGGGATGCACACGATCAAAGTGATTCCAAGCTTCACCATCAGATGGGTGGCGCAACATACCTGAAGTGCTTTTATTCTCATAATGCCACGTCATTTTGTCTGCAGTATGTGTTGATGCAAACATTCTTTGCAGCCTTGGAATAATTAGCAAATAAAACATTGCCTTCACTGGAACTGGTTTTTGTCTACCCTTCCCATTATCAGTGTGTGAAATATACCTTGGCTCACCACAAAATTTGCATTCAACCAGCGCGCCATCGTTTTTACCGAATTCATTGTCGTAATATAACATACACCCTCTCACACAACAATCAATCCTTTTAGATTCCAACCCCAACTTGAACACTAAGCTTTTAGCCTCGTAATAACTTTTTCGCAAACTATCTCTGATAGGTGATGAGTCCGACATCATCTTCATTACGAGATCCAAGCACACATCCGTAGCACCATAATTGGACTTAAGAGCTAAAAGCCTCACACACATTGATAACTTAGAGTCTGCAGACCCTTCAAACAACGGCTTATTTGTTTCTAACAAGAGATTATAAAATTTTTGTGCTGTCTCATTTGAAAGTTCATATGTGTCATCATACTGTTTTTCCCCGAATGATACGTTGACCCCAAGGCATCACTAACCATATCTTGCATCAATTCAATTTGTCACCATATCCCGTATCTACGCAACTGTTTGAAGCACCAGTGCAATTATCGCCAACCCCTAAATCAACCCGGGGCAACTCTTCACCATGTCTAGTCTAACTCCAGTAATTAGGCCTAAATCCAACTCTCTGCAGGTGATATATGACCTCATCTAGGCTCTTAATCCTTCTGCAATCGCAATTAAGGCACGGATATCTGATCCCTCCATTAATTATGAAATTTTCATGTGCCATTGCGGCTTGGACAAAGTGATCAACACCATCGCAAAAAGATTGTTTCAAACCTCCTCTCCCCGGATATAACCTATCGTACATCCAACTACGACTCGAAGGAAAAAAATTCCATCTTCTGCGTGTTAAAAAAAAAGACAATTTCAGCAGCACGATGTTCTTACAACCGCTCTCTTTCTTTAAATGGTATGACCCTATCTCATTCGAGGAAAAACTTTTTCAGAACTCGTATAACAATCCTTCCTTAATTCTCATATCTTATACTTGACAAAATTTCGGTAGTATTTCCCATTAGTCTCTAAGTACACTAAATGATCGCAGTTATGAATATCGCAATCAAGTATGCACCCAGAGAACAAAAGGAAATGAATCAAACCGAAATTTCATCAAATATAAAGATACGAGAATTAAGCAACAACTATTATACGAGTAAAGAAAAAAAATTCCCAAACTATTCGACTTGGATAATTCAAGGTTCAATATACAATGAACACATGGTACCCTAAAAAAGTACATGCACTCAATAATATATTGAACCTCAAACAGGAAGCTAAGGCTTTTCTCTGATACTAATAACAATAATCAAACATCCATTTCATCAATAATTAACATAACAAATGATTCACTAAAACTCAAAAGTAGAGATGATAGAAGTAGAAAATCCACTTGGTCATTTAAAAAGAAACAGGTTGGAAGTTGACATCCTCTTAAAGGATAGAATTAGACAAGCAGAAGTGGCAAGGGAAAGAAGTACAGAGAGATATGCAAAGCAAATTGTAGCCAAGGAAGCACTTGGGAAGGCCAAACTTGCACTAGAAAATTAATTACTGGTGACTCAATGTTTATCGAGTGAATGTAGTGGAGTAGTTGTGAGTAGTGTACTTCATCTCTTCCTCCTACCAAGGGCCAATCTAACATATGTATAATGTATTGTCAGGAGGTTTTTGTTTTTAACATTGGCAGTTTGAAAGACGCAATGATGATCCTATTTCTCTTCTTTGTAGTCTCACTTCATTTTCCAAGTAAGATGTAAGCCACCAAAGGAAGTATAATCAGGACAAGAAACAAGACAGGAACTAAGGAACATAGGCTTCAATCTTGCCTTCTACTTCAAGTCTTTAAATAACAATATATGTTCAAGTACACAACAACCAGCCAAACCTTTTTTCACCTAATTGTATAATAGGTACTAATGAGACAATTCTTAGAGGGTTAACCATAAGTCCTTCAATACTGTGCGTTGTTGCTTTAGCCACTACATCATTCATCCATTTCATCAATAATCATACATCTTACTAATGGTGGTTCGGTTTACACAAAAAAACATAATAGGATCATGAAGCCTAAGCAAACATGGAATTATTAGCATTAATCACTTTACTAAACACTTCATACTCGGGGTGTGACACTGACCAATTTGTGATCATAACCCCTTCCTAGACTCTCAAATATAAGTAAGGAATACAAAAGTACTCACTCACGTATATTTGTTAGCCAAAACATACATCACTTCAAAATTCCCTCTATGGAGAGAACCATGAAGGAAATCAAAGAAATATGTCAGTGTGGGGGTCAACAGCCAACCCTTTTCCACCCAAAAAGAACTAACATTTCAAGCATCAAAGCATGATAGAAAAATATTCGATAATGCTATTTAAAGCACAAAATCACTAACAACAAAATAATCCTATAACATACAATTTAAAGCACAAAATCATTAACAACTCTAAACCCTATAACATACAATTTAAAGCACGAAATCACTAATCATGTATAATCAAGTTTTCACAAAATTGGGGTGTGACACTAAACAATTCGTGATCATAACCTATTCCTAGACTCTCAAATATAGGTAACGAATACAAAAGTACTCACTCACGTATATTTGTTAGTCAAAACATACATCACTTCAAAATTCCCTCTGTGGAGAGAACTATGAAGGAAATCAAAGAAAAATGTCGGTGTGGGGGTTAACAGCCAACCTTTTCCACCCAAAAGGAACCGACATTTGAAGAGAGTGCATACCTAATTCTCAGAACAAGAGAGTGCCAAGGAAAAGTAGAACATCCGCGTCCTTGGATGCCAGTGGCAGTCTCGGAGCAGTGTAGCAACCTCGGAGCAGTGTGGCGGAGTAGTGAAGCTACTGAATAACACGAACAAAACAATGGGTAAATATATTTATGGGGATTAACTTCCAACACACAGAAACCAAACAAGAAATCAAAAATCATGCATGCCTCTAGAAAACTCAAATTAATTAATTGATTAATTTTTTATATTTAATTTAATTAACTAATTGATTTATTTATTTAATTTTTAAATTAATTAACTTCTAGCAATGTATCAAACTCTAAGTGCTTATTGTAACAACATAAACAAATTAATTCCCAATAATTTCCCAACGATTTTTATACACTCACTGCTTGAAAAGTTGAAACAAAACAAAATAGTTGTGCTTTTTACAATTAAAGTTCAACAACTAAAAACTAGTCAGGTTGTTTAAAAAAAAAGCAAAGAAACTCTATGTATAACGCAACAGTACATACACCATACAACACTTGCCATATACAAATTCCAAAAAACAAGAGCAAGCCAAAACTTATTTGACCACATATGTAGCAAACCATAACCTAGTAAGACAGAATGAAGAACAATTCACACATATAACAAATGCAAATTCATCTCACATCCTCAACAAACCCCAGTAAATATCAACTCTCATTTCAACCATTTCTCACACAAAACCAATTCAAGTGAAGCCACTTGCAAAAGATAAACGGATATTGGAAGAAAAGAGATGTGGAAAATCAATGACATCTGTCTTTTTATTAAAAAAAATATAAAATAAAATAAAAGAGGGGAAACATAGCTAGGTGAAGGATAAGATATCGTCCATAACAGTAAAGGCAAAGTACATCCATCAGAGAATTGGAAAACTCATTCTAAAAAGGCATGAATATAATCCTATTCTAAAGCAAATTAAGGGAACAGAGTTGGAGACCATACAGAAGCAAGCATTCCACTATGAACCAGAAAAAGGCAGTGACAGAAAATTTACTCAAGCAACATTTAAACTCAAAACCCATAATTCTATTCCGTCAAAATGATGTAAAATGGAAACTTTTAAAGCATCAGAAACAATATTCAACTAGAAATTTATAGGTAAAAGCAAAGAATTAAAATTAAAATAAGAATAAAAAAGAACAAAACCTGTCTTGTGACTGTAATCTCATAATGGTCTTCGTATCCAAGAGGTCTTCGATTCCTATCAAAATTATCGAACACGATGGACACGGTGCTCCTGAAGATTCGAAGCACGAACCTACTGCAAGTTGACAGAAAATCCAGCACAGAGGTGAATGTGTTTGTGTCTGTGAAAAAGACTGATTAGGCAGACAGATAGAGATGCAAAATCAATTGCTTATTCATGACTTATGTTAAATGGAGGAGAAAAAAACCAGAAAATTTCTCCTATTAGATGGAATGGAAGGAATTAGGAAACTATCAAACTAAAGTACCATGAATTTGGCAATGGCAATGAAACAAAAGAGAATTACTGCCAACCAGTTTCACTAACAACTAGAAAAATGACTTGCATCCATCAACATAAAGGATAATAGCAATATATATATATATATATATATATATATATATATATATGAAAATCTTTCAAGGACTCACCTCTTCCAAAACCAGAACAATAGTTATTGCCTTCTACGATCACAACTCCAACCAAGACTCATCATCCTTTAATCTGACACAGAAAGGAAATAACAATAGAAAAGAAAGGGATGAGATCAAAGACCAAACAAAAGACAAAAAATAGAAAAAATGAGGAACCAATGAAGGGAAAAATAGACAAAAACACAAAATATTTTAAATGCAAACTAACGAAGTGGTTGCAGGGTCGGGCTTAGGAAGAATGTGGTGGCGGTAGCAGTGCAGATGACAGGGAGGCGATGCGGATAGCAGAGCGGCAGAAGCATCTTCGGAGTGAGGACAAGGGGTGCTGCACTGCTGCTGCGACGCGGGGAGAGGGAGGACGGAAGAGAGGTGGTGGTGGCGGCGACGCTGGGAGAGGGAGGATAGAAGAGAGAGAGGATAGAAGAGAAGTAAAACTAGGAAGGGGGAAGAAGGGGTCGCCCTCTGGTTGTATCTGGACATTACCGATGGCCTAAACCCATAGGCCAACTGTCTCGGGATTACCGACGACCAATTTCAAATACCGACGGGCAAGGCCATCGGTATGTGAAAAATCAGCGAGAATCCTAAAACCTATATTATGCATACCGACGGCCGATTATCGACGGCCTCTGTCCGTCTAACTTTTCCGATGACTTTGACCATCGAAAAGTCCAATCCGACGAATGCTGAATGGTACCGACGGTTGAAGCCATCGGTAAAATTCAGCGTACGACAAATTGGACTTACCTACGGTCAAAGCTGTCGGAAAAGCCAATTTTTTTGCGACGGGCTTTAACCGTCGATATCCCCGTGTTTTCCTGTAGTGAAAGCTGACAAAGGTATCTTTTTGGGATACTTTGAAAGATCTAAAGCTTTTAGAATATTCAACAAAGAAACTTTGATAGTGGAGGAATCCATTCATGTCAAGTTTGATGATAAGAAGCCTGACACTGGCATGTCAGAGCTAGATGAGTTGTTTTCAGGTTTAGATATTGGTGGTACACCAAACAATGAACCTGCATCTTCAGCATCTGGTGATGACAACCAGACACGGGATTCTACTCAAGCAAAAGCTGAAGCCAGAAAGAGTTGGAGATACAAAACTAATCATCCTAAGGAACAAATCATAGGAGAACCTGGAGACAGAGTGAGAACAAGATCCTCTTTCAAAGAGTATGCAGATCTTGCACTTCTATCTGATGTGGAACCTAAGACGATTGATCAAACATTGGAAGATGAAGGTTGGATTCTGGCAATGCAAGAAGAGTTGAATCAGTTCCAAAGAAATGATGTTTGGAAGTTAGTCACTCTACCAGAAGATAAACAAGCTATTGGTTCTAAAAGGGTATTTAGAAACAAGCTTGATGAAGATGGTAAGGTAGTGAGAAACAAAGCAAGATTAGTTGCTCAAGGTTACTCACAGGTATAAGGTATAGATTTCACTGAAACCTTTGCACCTGTTGCAAGGTTAGAAGCTATTCGCATTTTACTTTCATTTGCTACACACCATGAGATAATTCTTTATCAAATGGATGTGAAAAGTGCTTTCTTGAATGACTTTATAACTGAGAAAGTCTATGTGAAACAACCTCCTGGATTTGAAGATATTGAATTTCCTGAACATGTCTTTAAGCTTAAAAAGGCTCTATATGGTCTCAAGCAAGCTCCTAGAGCTTGATATGATAGGCTAAGTTCCTTTTTAATGGAAAATGAACGTGAACACAAGAAGGGAGGTTGAATTGTGTTAAAAAACTTTTCGAAAACTTTACGTAAAAAACACTTCAACACAGATTTTTCAAAACTGTTTGTATATCAGATGCAGAGAAATTAACCGGATGCAGAAAATAAACCGCTTATGAAAACTTGTTTTACTGAGCAAGGTAAAGATAAACGTAAAGCAGTAAAGGAAGAGACACAAAGATTTATACTAGTTCACCACCAACTGGTAGCTACGTCTAGTCCCTTCGTTCCTGAAGGATTTTTCACTATAATCAACTGATTACAATTTTTCTCAAGAGTATTCTACTGTCACAAACTTGACAATACTCTCAACTTCTCAAAACGACTCAGTGCAGTCGAGCCTTTGAGGAACAAAGCCTTAACTAGGCCAAATACAGTTTACAAAAGAGATTATACTTTTGAATACAATCAAATTAACTCTCACAAAGAGGATGAAAAGATTAAGCTCAAAACAGAATAGCTTTCTAAAAGAAAGTATAAGACGCTGAGTTCAGTTCTTTATAGACCAGAAACTTGGCACGAAACTTGATTGCTCACTTGAGTAATATTGCTTTTAGAATGAAGTTTCTTCACAGTTTTTCCAACTTCTCTTCAATGAATACCTTGGGGTATTTAGAGGAGTCATCAAGGGTATTACCGTTGCAGTAAAAAATAGCTCATTTCCATTGAGTGAGGTAATTTGAAATGTAGTCATTTTCTTCCTTTCCAGAGAATATCAGAATAGTACACATTATCGTTTTCGTACTATCTGCTATTTGCAATTGCCTTGTACGATTTTTGTCTTATGCTAAAGGTGTCACTTTTGCTTCCTCGTACATCAAAATGAGCGCATAAAATCAAATTCGAATTCCATTCCAGAACAGTCTGAGGCTAAGAACAAAAACGTGATCATCACGTGCTTCATTAAAGAGATCAGACGCTCGCTCAGAACAGAGGACGGACACTCGCAACAATTGAGTATTCCATGTGTCAAAGAGTAACACTACCGGACGCTTGCTGTTAGCAAGACGCTGGAGTGAGTTCGGATGCTGACAGTAGTGGATTGTATTCAATTCTTTTGTAAATTTCTTCTTCTTCCTTGAGTGTTTTGTACATATATATGAAGCTTTGATACCTGTACACTCAAAGATATGTTAGAAGATAAATTGTTCTCTTGAAAAATAATTTGTTATCATCAAAATTAATGAGGGTCTAAACTTCTCAATCGTTTAGGTTCCAACAGAAAATAGTTTTACCAGAGGACAAGTAGATACTGCTCTATTTAGAAAAGCATCAAACAAGTATTTTATACTTGTTTAGATTTACGTTGATGATATCATTTTTGGTGCTACTAATGAAAGCCTTTGCAAAGAATTCTCTAAGTTAATGTAGGCTGAATTTGAAATGAGCATGATAGGAGAACTAAAATTTTTCCTTGGAATTCAAATCAAGCAATGCAATGATGGTATTTACATACATCAAAGCAAATGCATCAAGGAATTGCTTAAGAAATTCAAAATGGTTGATTGCAAGCCAATGCGCCCACCTATGCATCCCACTTGTATTCTTAGTAAAGATGAAACTGGTAAGAAGGTAGATCAGAAAATGTACAGAGGTATGATTGGATCTCTACTTTATCTTACTGCTTCAAGACATGATATTATATTCAGCGTCTGCCTGTGTGCTAGATTTCAATCTGATCCTAGAGAATCACACTTGAGTGCTGTTAAAAGAATATTTAGATATTTACAAGGATCTACTAACCTTGGTTTGCTTTATAAGAAATCAAAAGATTATAAGTAAGTAGGATTCTATGATGCTGATTTTGCTGGGGACCGAATTGAAAGAAAATGCACAAGTGGAGGCTGCCAATTCCTTGGAGGAAATCTTGTGTCTTGGTCAAGAAAAATACAAAGCACCATTGCACTCTCAACAACAGAAGCTGAATACATCTCAGCAGCAAGTTGCAGTTCTCAACTTCTGTGGGTGAAATATCAACTTGAAGACTACTTGATAAAAGAGAGTAACATTCCTATCTTTTGTGATAATACATCTGCAATCTGTCTTACTAAAAATCCAATATTGCATTCTAGAGCAAAGCACATTGAGATTAAACATCACCTCATAAGAGACTATGATCAGAAGGGTATTCTTGAAATTAAATTTGTAGACACTGATCATCAGTGAGCTGACATTTTCACAAAACCCCTTGCTGAAGATAGATTCAATTTTATAAGAAGAAATTTAAATTTTCATCTTATAGAAGAATGATTAATCTCAGCATCTTGTGAAATGTTTCATTCAGCATCTGGTATGACATGAGCATTCACACGTGTAAACATATGATATGCCATTCACATTGCATAACTCAGCATCAGGTGAACTCATTATGTGCTTCTGAGCACACCCGTGCCACACGCGTGTGGGACTGAAGCGTCTCATCACATCTACTGAGTCATGATTATATTTGCGTTTTCAATAAAATCTTTTTTCTTGATTTTACTTTATTTTGGCAACTGCATTTAATGCAAAAGAGAATTTTTATTTTTATTTTCTTTTTGATTTATTTTTTGATCAAAGGAAATGTGAAACGTTTTGAAAATGTACCTGTACCATTTCTTCAAAACTTCCCGCCTACTCCACTTCTTTCACACCGCTCTGTACCCGTTATTTTCTCTGCGAAAAATTGTTCTCTCTCTCTCTCTTTGTTTGCTCTCTCTCTCTCTGAAACCCTAAACCTCCATCATCCACTCCTCTACTGCAACCATGACTGATCTTAAGGTTGGACAAAACTATGCTATCTACGACACCATGACGGAAGGAAAACTCCTGAATGAGAATAGGATTGACTTGGAGAAATTTAAGCTTTACGGTTTTGACTTCGACGAAGGATTTAAGGCTATAGGCCAGACTAATTACTTCTTTTGGGATTCTGCTGTTGAAGTTATGGTTACTACTGTTAGAGAACTCTGGGGAAGTATTACTCTGCTCAAAGATGGTATAATCGAAGGCTATGTTAAAAGGTTTCAAACTGGTGATTACAGTTAACACTATTGCTGCAGTTACTGATTGTCCAGTTGAAGGAATCAGTTTCTACAATGGTTGGGAAAATGCCTTCAATGGAATGGAGAAGGTAAATGAAGCTTTGCTTGAGAACTACAGACAGCTGAAGAAATCTGGGAAAACTCCTGCTGCCAAGCATCTGAAGAGTCACTTCAGGATGCTTCATAAGATTATAGCCAAGAGTGTTCTTCTGAAGGCTGGGTCGAGTGACATCGTGAACTATGAACAGAAGTTCATTATGAGGACTTACATGGCAGGACAGAAGGTGAACTTACTTAGATTGATCTACAACAATCTGGTCCATGCTATTTTAAGTTCAAGGAAGGGCACTGCTGACAAGAAAAAATCTACAAGAAGATTCCTTACGATGTACTTCTTATTGCGATGATGATTAAGGATGGAATCGCAAGAAAGCTTGGAGCTTTGAAAGGAGAAAAAAGGGATAAATACTTTGGAGTAGGCACCATTGTTCGTCATGATGTTTTTGGTGTATACAGTTTGGTTAGAATGCAGTTGGTCACTGGTGAAAGGATGAAACAAGTGAAACAAGAGCAATAAGAAGAAGAAGCTGGTGCTACTTTGAAGAAACCCACCAGAAGCTCAGTGTCTGGTGTAAAGAGAACCGGTGAGTCTCTAACCAGGGAGACAAGAAGCAAGAAGCAGAAGGTGCCTCTTGCACCTGAAAGGAGAGATGAACTAGAAGATGATGAGGATCGAGTCCCCATCAGAAGCATAATGGAGAAGAAGAGAAAGGAAGAAGTTGAAAAGCCCATTTCAGCATCTGGTCCAAGGAAGCAAGTTCCTCCACCTCCTCCTCCTACTGTTGCCCCTCAAGGCAAGAAAAAGGAGCTGGTTAGGCTCTCTGAGAAGCTTGAACCAAAGGTACTGGATTTTACTGTTGATGATTCAGTTACTATTTTTGATTCTGATGATATTATTCCTGCACCACCACTTTTTATCTCATCACCACAAACACACTCCAAACAACCTCCATCCACCAAACCACAAACCTCCCAGAAAACCACAATATCCAAAACACTTACATTCCCCTCACCACAAACCTCTATCACCATAAACACTTCCCTCACATCATACATTTCCTCACTCTATTCTCACCCCTTAAATCAATATTTCAAAATAACACCAATAAACCCAAAACCTACAAAGTCGAAGTGACTTCCACTGTTGCCCTCACCTCCTCATCCACAACCGTTACTCCCACTCCTGATGTCTCACACTTTGGTGCCCGTAAATTTGTGTCATCTGTAAACAAACCAAGGTTTGTAAGAGAAGAAGAGTATCACTCTATATATGATCACCCTTCTCTCTAGCACTTGAAGACTTTCACTTCAGGGGCTGCAAGACTAGAAATTGCCCCAGTATCTGCTGTGAATGAAAAACTGAAGACTACCTTTAGTGGAAGGTTGAGACCTCCTTCAAATAGAGGAATTATTCCATTCTCTGTTGATTTTCCTCATAATCTGCCACAAAATGAACCTCTCACTCTGGAAGAGTGCGGAATATGGCTATCAGATGAAGAAATGGCTTTCATGACTCACTGCCTTGAAATGAAGAAGATTGAGTTAGTTTATCTGAACAAAGATCCCTCCTCAACTGTTGTGAAGATAGTGCCTGATATGTAAAAGTGGCTTCCATGGTCATTCCCTGAGAAGAGGAAGCATAAAGCACCTGGAAGACTTCCCAAGATAATGACTCTCAAAGAGTTCAAGGAAGCTCCCAGAAAATTCAACACAAAAGCCTTCTCTAGGTAAAAGGTTAGAAAGTTATCTGAAGACTAAGCTATGCAAGTCTATCTGAACAAGCTCAAGAATGATTCTAGAAGCACTAGCGCTTCTGGTTGTAGTAAAGCGGAGAAAGCTACTATTCCTACTGTAGGCTCTATCAGCAGGATATCTGACTCAAACCTTGCTATTCTTCATTTTGATGATATGCTGATGTGTACTATTGTTAGGCCTCCTAGTTTTACTAAATTGTAAGATCAATGGGTTGTTATTAGCAAACATCTGGATATTGGTTTTAATTGGAGTCGAATGGGAACAAATTGGAAAGACAAGGCTATATTATCTCGTTTTAGGCTTCTCACTGATAATGAAGATGATAGAGAGAATCTGAGAAGGATTTACTTGGAAGAGAATGAAGTTCTTAATGCTTGTCTTGCTGAGACAGAAGAAGCCATTATCAGAAGCTGAGCTTAAAAGGTTTGATGAATATGTTGATGAATTGTTCAAGTATAGGGAAACTGTATTTCTGAATATTGTTTACCCAGAAGAAGTTGTGCTTAGATGGGAACGAGACATGGAGTTTGAGAAACAGAAGCTGGGAAGATTCATCAAATGGAGCTTACCAAATGATGATTTCTTTCAGAAGGTTAACGAAAGAAAGGAAATGAGATTGAGATTGTTACAGGAAGTGCTTACAGAAGATCAGAAGCTGGAATCACAAAGGGCTATTATTGCACAAGCTGAACCGATTCTAAAAGCTGCTCCTGCTCCTCCTAGTGCAGATGATGAACCTGTCATCATGTCAAGAGCTGAATATGAAGCTATCATGGATACAAATCTGAAAGTGAATCAGTTAGAAAGCACTGTGAATCTCCTCATGAGACGCCTCAACCAAATCCTTCCTCCTCCACCTTAAAACTTTTTCCCTTTATTTTAAAATTGTTTTTGTAGTAATTGTTAATTTGGTACAATTGTTCTTTTGATCTTATTTTGAATGGTATTAAATCTTTTACCTTCAAATTTTTCTCTTATAATTTATTTATGTTTTAATTATGATGTGTTTTACACTCTTTTTGTCTGATGACAAAAGAGGGAGTAAAAGTAAGACCTGATGAACACGCTTAAGTATCACATAACATGCATCATTCATCATACATAACATATTTTTGAGTTGCTCTGATACTTATTGATTGCTCTGATACTTATAGATATTCATTGCCACTATTTTATTCTAATATTGATACAATGATCTCAGCATCTGATCCTCAATGATTATTTGAAATATGCTCTGATACATGTATGCGTTATACAATCATACAAATGCTCTGATAATTGAAAATGCTCTGATACTTGAAAATATTTAATTATATCTGAGTATGTTGAACTCAGGGGGAAACCCTTGAAATTATTATTTTTTTGAAACTAAATTTTTCATTAACTTTGGATATTTGTCATCATTAAAAAGGGGGAGATTGTTAGAACCTAAACAATTGAGAAGTTTAGACCCACATTAATTTTGATGATAACAAAGTATTTGCAAGTGAACAATTTATCTTCTAATAAGTCTTGAAGTGTGTAGGAATTGAAATCATTTGTAATTTATAACTCACTCAAGCAAGAAGAAGTATTTCACAAGAAATTGAATACATTCTATGTGTGTCTGCATCGATTCACTCCAGTGTCTTGTTTGTAGTGAGCGTCCGGTAGTGTTATCTTATGACACGTGGTTACTCAATTGCAGCAAGCGTCTGTTGTATTTTCTCAGCGAGCATTTGGTCTTTTAAATGAGCACATGATGGTCACGTTTATGCTCTTTTACATCAGCTTTTCTGGAATGGAATTCAAATTTGATTTGGTGCGCTCACAAGGAATCAAAAGTGACACCTTTAGAATGAGACAAATTCGTACAAGGCAATTGTGTGAAAAGCAGATAGTCAATAATGGAAATATGTACTATTCTGATATTCTCTGGAAAGGAAGAAAATGACAGAATTTTAAATTACCTCATCCAATCATTTGGAGCTAAAATATCTGCAACGGTAATGTCCTCAAGATATTCTATAAATACCTCAAGCCTCTCATTGAAGAAGGTTGCTAGAAACTACATTATGAAAGAGCTATTACTCAAGTGAGCAATCAAGTTTCATGCCAAGTTTCTGGAAACCAAGAACTGAACTTCAGTGTCTTATATTCTTTCTTTTAGAAAGTTATTGTTTTGAGCTTAATCTTTTCATCCTCTCTATGAGAGTTACTTGATTGTATTCAAAAGAAAATACTTTGTGAAAGTTGTATTGCCTAGTTACAGGCTTAGTTCCTTAAAGGCTTGAACGTACTAAGTCGTTTTGAGAACTTAAGAGTATTGTCAAGTTTGTGACAGAAAAATACTCTTAAGAAAATTTGTAACCAGTTGATTATAGTGAAAATCCTTCAGGAACGAAGGGACTAGACGTAGCTACCAGTTTGGTGGTGAACTAGTGTAAATCTCTGTGTCTCTTGCTTTACTGATTTACATTTACTTTTATCTTGCAAAGAAAGACAAGTTTTCATAAACTTATTTCTAGCGTCCGGTCTTACTTCAGCTTCCGATACCAAACAGTTTTCAAAGAAAAGAGTTTTTAACTTAAAGTTTGCAAAAAGTTTTCAACACAATTCAACCCCCTTCTTGTGTTCACGTTCATTTCATGCATAATTTGCCACATAAGATGTGTGTGTGTAGGTATGGATTTTACCTTCCACAATTTTGACCAAACCAACTTATCATTTGTAAACTCTGACTGATGAGAGTGAATCAATTCCCTTCTATTCTTTAGAAACCTGTAAGCAGATTTAACACTAAATATCCCATTCTTTTCAGGCCCCAAATAAAAAAATCATGATGCATAGTGTTAGGCAAAGGAATTTGAAGAATTTGATATGCCTCAAAAGGAAGGAAAATATTATGAACCAACTACACATTCCAACATCTAGCATCTTGATCAATTAACTATGAAACAAAAGAAATAACCATCTGGGACGGTTTCAGAGTCCATATCTTGAGCCATGTTGAACAGGTAGCCAACCATCCTCCCATATGTGAATAGAGTGGCCATCTCCCACTCTCCATAGCTCGGCTTTGCCAATCACTTCACCACGTACTTGTAAAATACTTCTCCAAGTAAAACTCGGATTGTATCCTATAGTGGCCCTCATAAAGTCCTTCCTAAGAAAATATCTCGCTTTCAAGCCTAGGAAAGGAATAGGTGCTCATTATGAATAATACGCCAACCTTGTTTCGCCAACATAGCCAAATTAAATTCATTGAAAGTTCTAAAGCCCATACCACCTTTCTTTTTTTCCCTACACACCATGTCCCAATTTATCCAATGGATTCCTCGATCTCCTTGCTTACTGTCCCACCAAAATTTACTAATCATGCTTTCTATATGGTCATACAGGCCAGAGGGGAGTAGAAAACAGCTCATTACATAAGTAGGAATAGCCTGGGCCACTACTTTGATTAAAACCTGCCTAGCCACCATAGACAAGAATTTTTCCTTCCAACCTTTTAGCTTCTTCCAAACTCTATCTTGAACAAAATTGAAGACCTGTTGCTTAGACCTACCAACATAGGCAGATAGCCCCAGATACTTAGAGTGACACTCAACAACCTTAATTTGCATCCAACCTTGGAACAAAAGTTTTCTATCTTCAGGAACATTTCAGCTGAAAGAGATTTCAGATTTGTCCAGATTGATGAGTTGACCAAAAGCTAATTGATACAAATGAAGAATATTATTAACTGTTTGTGCATCTTGGAAAGAATCCCTGCAAAATATTAGACTGTCATTCGCAAAGAGGAGGTGACTAATAATGGGAGCACCTTTGACAATTTGGATTCCATGAAGATCATTATTCACCTGTGCCTTGTTTAGAAGACCTGAAAATACCTCAGCACAAATAATGAAAAGATAAGGCAATAGTGGGTCACCTTGATGCAGATCCCTCTGAGGACAAAATTTTTGACAAGGACTTCCATTCAACAATACAAAGAAAGACACTGTAGAGATATAGTTATAAATCAATGATTGCCACTTCTGAGAAAAACCCATGGACTTCAACATCTCAATCAAAAAATTCCGCTCAATACGATCATAAGCCTTAGACATATCAAGCTTTAGGCCCACACACCCCTTTTTACCGTTCCTTTTTTTCCTCATATGGTGAAAGGACTCAAAAGCAAGTAACGCATTGTCAGTAATCAATCTCCCTAGAACAAAGGCACTTTGGAATTTTCCAATAATATTAGGAAGAATAACTTTCAACCTATTTGGAATTGCTTTAGTAATTATTTTGAAAATGACATTACAAAGGGAAATAGGTCAAAAATCACCTGTAGCCTTAGGCTTTTTTGTCTTGGGGATGAGACAAATATATGTGTGATTAATACTACTGGGATTACCGCCACCATTAAGAATGTCTAAAGCAAGAGTTATAATGTCTTTCCCAACAATACTCCAGAATTGTTGATAAAATAATGCTGGCATACCATCAGGCCCTGGAGCTGCATGGGGCTTCAAATGCTTAGCTGCTCAATAGATTTCATCTTCTGTAAATTCAGCATCCAAGATATCTCTCATAGGTGTAGACAATCTATCTTTCACCACCTTCACTGCTTCATTAATTCTCTCTATGTGATTTGAAGTAAAAAGCTCCTAAAAAAATTAGTGAAAATAGTGGCAATGTCCTCCTCCTCCGAGAATTTTTCTCCATGATCATCACAAATACTATCCACCTAATTTCTTGATTTTTTCTAGGATGCTTTATGGTGGAAGAATTTTGTGTTTTTATCAACATGTTTTAACCAAAGAGCCTGAGATCTCTGGGCCCATCAAATCTCCTCACTCTCCAATAAATCATCAAGCTTGGCCTCCATCCTTCTGATTTCAGACACCACACCCTCTTGACGAGATTGTTTATTTAGCTCTTCCAACCTTTTTTGCACAATCTTAATTTGCTTGGGGACCTCACCAAATCGGTCCTTTCCCCAATTAGAAAGATCATTAACACAAGAAATAATACTATCATTCATAGAACCATTGGAGAGCTCCCAAGATCCCTTCACTGCCTCCATAATATCACTATGCCGAGTCCGGCATTCTTCAAAACGCTGTAACTTTAGAATTTTCCTTCTTTCCTTTGGTTTTCCAGATGCTAGCCGTAGCCACAAAGGCATATGATCAGAAGCATGCCTTGTTAAGTGTAAAACCGAAGCCGTGGGATAAAGAAAGGACCACTATGTGGTAACTAGCATTCGATACCGTCGAGCCTTAATGTTAGCATCACCCTCCTGATTATTGTGCCAAGTGAATTTGTCTCCCTTAAAACCAATATCAACAAGGTTATGTCTTTCCCGAAATAAAGATATGAGAGAAGAGTTTCCAAAATTACCACCTTCTTTTTATCATGCGAAAGGATAAGATTGAAATCTCCCATGAGAAGCCACTGTGATTCTGAATAACCATACAACCCCGTGCATCTCCATTTAGGTTCCCCTTGCTCAATAGTGATTAACACATCAATGTGATGGGGAGAGAAAGATAGTATCTCGATCTCAACACCCTCCTTCCAAAACAAAGCAAGTCCACCTGCACGATTTCTACCATCTCCAGAACAACTAACTGAAAAAATAAACACCAGATAAACCTTGAAAGTTATGAAGAAAATTCATCTCAAAATCTTTTTTCTTCGTCTCTGAGAGGAACACACAAGTGGGATCTTTATCTTTTATGAGCTTCTTGAGAGCTGTAACTGTATGGGGATTCCCAAGCCCACGACAGTTCTAAGCTAGGCAACTCATTGTTTCCGACGGAATAGTGAAAGGATTGAAACCAAATCAAATAAGTCAAAATCAATATATCTCACTAGGAGAAAAAGCTCTCGCGCAGGGGAGAGAAAAAAAAGAAATTTCATGAAATTCGGAGGGAGATGAAAACGATCGGGCCTGGTGAGAGAATAGGCAGTGGGCACAGTTGAGAGGTAGCAGGAAATCGAGGGTGCTGCAGTGGAAAGGGATGGAGAAGAAGGAGGATCGGGATGGGGAGCGGCGACTAGGTCACCATCGTGCGCCCTTCAAGGTTTATCCCACAGTTTGAACAACACATGGTGAAAACTTGCCTATATTTATTAATAATATCAAGCATAACTACATGTTTTTTAAAATGAAAAGAGTTAAAAGTGTTGTTTTATATGTATTTCAAAAGTAGTCCATAGGGTGCTAACTCAGTGGTAGAAGCTTGACCTTGTAACCTCAAGAAACATGATTCAAATTTTCTTGGAGACAGCTGTAACATGGTTGTAACATGGTCATTACTGCCACTGAAATAATAATAATATATATTTCAAAAGTAATTTAAAATTATTTTTATATTAAATATGATTATTTAGATTTAATTATTTTAATTAATTCAAAAACCATTGATTAATTTTTTATATTGTTGTTCACGTGGAAGCATACAATTATCATTTAAAGTAATTAATTGTTTTAAAATGTTATAATTTCTATTGATGGTGCTTCAATATTTACGTTAGATTTGTGGTTTTGTTTCCGTTGGATTTGTGCCACATAAATGATATTTTATATCATTTAATTAATTCTTTTAAAATGTTTTGTACGTTTCAATTTTATACTAATTTATAATTTAGAAGCATTTTTTTGACTAAAAAAGTTAAAGATATTGATTCATTCAAATTGGTAAATATACATAAAAAACAATACAAATTCAACATCGTTAAAAACCGAAAAAGATGAATCTGCGAACAAACTCAGTACCCAGGCTAATACTATAAAACGGCAAAATACCTACAATTGTGACAAAATCAAAGTGACCGGAATATCCATGTCTCCAGATCTGTAACGTTGACGCCCAAGTCTTGATTGAATCTGTAATGGATCGAAGCTTATCTGTTAATATGAACCAAACGAACACCGCAACAAAACGAAAAACTAAACAACGCAACACTAAGACGACGAACAAAACAACGCCGCACTCAGACGACGAAATCACGAAAAAAACACGAAAGAAAAACCAGATCTATGTGGAAAAACTACTTATTTTGATAAAAGGAGAGAAAAACGATGTAGATGGGTGATTCCATGCCAAAAAAGGGCCAAAAACCCCATCCAGTGTATGAGAAAGAAGGAAGAGTCGAGTAGAGAGAATGTTGAGAGAGAGAGAGAGAGGAAAGGTTGAGAGAAAGGGGCGGCTTTGTGATAAATTTTACTACTTAGAAGCATGTTAATTCGTTTATATAGGTTTTTTATGAGGTCATCTACTTTTTAATTTTTAACTATACATGTTATATCTGGGTGGCAGCACACATTTGCTATGTTTTTTATTTTGCTTTGATTTTCTTTTATCTCGGTTAACAATGAAAATATTCTCGTTGTTCTGTTATCCAATATCCTCTCGAAACGGTCTATTGAATTCTGGGGATCATCGTTTTAGGCGAATAAATCCTTGAAGACAGTGTGATTTCACATGCCTCAGGCTATGTTACTGCGTTCGTGGTGTTCGTGGTACGTCATCATTGGTTCGATATTGCTCCATGTTTGTAGTTCGTGGGTTCGTGTTCGTGAGATGGGTGACTTGTTCGTGACTTAAGTGCTCGTAATTTGTCGAGCTCATGACCATATTTTCCAACAATCTCAAGGGTTTATTTTTCAAAATATATCGTACCCCACAGATTTCAAATTTCCAAGGCAATCAACGAATCTATACAAACCGTGTCTAACAGGTGTGCTTGTTTCAGTTTTAGTTTCTGCCATGGGGTTTTGCTTTAGTTACTAATTTACTGATACGCTAGAATACTTTTTTTGTGCTTTGATTTGGATTTTTATTAAATTGTTGCTTTTATGCGATATCAATTTCAGTTGTTGGAAGATTGAGTGAATGATTTGGTTGATGATTTGTTACATAGATTTTTTTTTTATGGATATGCTTCTTTCTAAAGTTGTTTAAGCTTCTATTTGTTTACTAATTAGCGGCTGATCTATTTTATATTTCTTATGTTTATCTAATGAAAACTGGGGACTCATCTTAGGGCTATATATGGTCCTGTATGAAAAAATGAGACCCTTGGTTCTGTTAATAATTTTCCTGTTCTCATATAATTAAAAAATGAAATTTGTCCTATCATTAAGATTCACTAGTTATCTGCTTAAATTAACTGATGTTTATTATGTATTAATCATAGTTAGTTCAGTTATTAATTAGTTAGTTTTAGCTTTAGTTAGTTTAGTCAGCTTATTTGGTTTGTATATATACCTTAATTCATCTCAATGCAAATACCTTTTGTCATTTACATTCTGTAATATGGTATCAGAATCTATCCTAGATCTATTGGGCCACCCACCGCATTATATACACGCACCAAGCCGAATAGTGCTGGGCGTGAGGAGGTGTATCGGGAAAAACTCAAGTCACACATAGACTAGAGATAAGGCTTAAAAAGAGTTTATAAGTAAATGACACCCCTCACATTATAAGCCGGTTTTGTAAGGATGATTTAGGCACAAAAATCCTAATATGGTATCAATTGACATAATTTCTGCAAAATTCTCTCTGTCTCTCGTATAACCGATTTGGTTTTCTCTCACTTTCTCGCATAACCATCTCGACTCTCTTTCGTTTTCTTGGATAACCGCCCAATTTTTCCCCTTTTTTCTTGCATTTTCTCGTATCAGCCATCATCTTTCTTGGCAATTTCTTTGTGTATTCTCTATCTTCGATCTCAGTTTGATCCTTCTTCTCTTACTTTTTTCCTAAAACCCTAACACAATGTCTGAATCTTCTTCTTCCACACCGAATTCATCGAATTCTGAAGTGGTGATTCCCGATCCTGCTTCTATGAAATCACAACTTCAAGATCCATTGGTTGTTTTCTACATTCATCCAAATGACCTTGTTTTGTTTCCTTTTTTAACGATCATTATCTTGTACATGAAATGAATCCCTTGAAGATGATTGGCAAAGCTGGAGTGGCTCATGGACTAAATGAAGTGGTTGTTCCTCACTCAAACTCGGTTCCCTCTATTTTTTTACACTTTGCAAATAACACTTGTACAAGCATTCCTCATTCCAATATATGGTATTATAGATTAGGCCATCCATCTTTACAATGTTACAATCTTATTCAAAAGAATAATACGGATGTTTCTTCTTTGAATCACTTTGTATGTGATACTTGTCATTTTGCTAAGCAAAAGAAACTATATTTTCCTCTTAGTTCTTCAATTTCTCAAAATGTATTTGATCTTGTACATGTGGATATTTAGCGTCCCTTTGAGACTCCTTCTACCACTGGTCATAGATATTTCCTTACAATTGTTGAAGACAAATCACGCTTCACTTGGATTAGGCTGAAATCCAAGTCAGATACTAGACCTTGCTTGATTCAGTTTGTAAATTTTGTGGCGACTCAATTTTCTTCAAAAATAAAGGCAATAATGGTCAAGAATTTTTACTTGAGTCCTTTTACAAAAGCAAAGGTATTCTTCATCAACTTTCGTGTGTTGAAACACCCCAACAAAATGGGGTTGTTGAAAGGAAACATCAACACATTCTAAACATGTCAAAGGCTTTGATGTTTCAATCTCATCTTCCTATTTCCGTTTGGTCTTATGCCACTTCACATGCTGTTCATCTCATCAATTTTTTACAATCTTCCAAATTACAAAATCAGTCACCCTATTCTATCCTTTACCATAAACACCCTGACCTTTCTCATCTCAAGGTATTTGGTTCTTTATGCTTTGCTTCTACCTTAACTTCACATAGAAAGAAATTTCAACCTAGAGATAGAAAATGTGTCTACCTAGCCATAAAGAAGGTGTTAAAGGTTTCATTTTATTTGACCTTTTTAACAGAGAACTTTTCTTATCTAGACATGTTATCTTTTATGAAAACACAATTCCCTTTATTTCTTCACCCGTATCTTATAATTCATCCATCTCTAATTTTCCTATTTGCTTTCCTCATCACAAAAATTCCAAAGATGTTACTCCTTTACTAGCTACTGGTCCTAGTTCTATTGCCACTAATGATATTGCTATCCCTCTTGTAACCAGTGATATTGTTACATCTCCTCCACCTACATCTGGTTCTATTTCTGCAGATGGTTCTACTTCAGCCTCTAACTGTTCTCTTGTTCCTCCTCTTGTTCTTAGGGTATCCACCCGACCCAAACACCCACCTAAATACCTAAGAGATTATCACCGCAATATAGTTGACACTCAGCATTCACCAAGCCAGTCATCAGGTATCTCTTTATTCTCTTTCTAATTACATGACTTTTGATCATTTGTCTCCCTCTTATAAATTTTTTTGTCTTGCTATTTCCCATACACCTGAACCTAAAACATATAAACAGGCTGCAAAACATGCCTGTTGGCAGCAGGCCATGGACCAAGAAATTTCTGCTTTAGAGCAAACTTGGAAATCACTAACTTACCACTTGGTAAGCATCCCATTGGATGCAAGTGGGTTTATAAGGTGAAATATAAGTCAGATGGTAGCATTGAGAAGTATAAAGCCTGACTTGTTGCTAAGGGCTATACCCAACAAGAAGGCATTGACTACTTTGATACGTTCTCACCCGTAGTCAAAATGACAACTGTGAGACTTGTGCTTGCTTTAGCAGCTGCCAAAGGTTGGCATCTTCATCAATTAGATTTCAACAATACCTTCTTGCATGGGGACTTACATGAAGAGGTTTACATGACCGTACCTCCTAGTATTAAGACTTCTCAACCCAACCAAGTTTGCAAATTGCTCAAGTCTCTTTATGGACTTAAGCAGGCCAGTCGCCAATGGAATTTCAAGCTCACTTATGCTCTTTTGAAGCGTGGTTACTTGCAATCAAAATCTGATTATTCCCTTTTTGTTAAGCATCTTGGTTCTAACATCACTATACTAGTTGTATATGTAGATGACATTGTTCTTGCAGGGAATGATCTTGATGAAATTAATTATGTTAAGTCTCAGCTTAATGTTCAGTTTCGGATTAAAGATCTTGGCTCCCTCAAATTCTTCTTGGGTCTTGAGGTTGCAAGGTCCACTGAGGGTATTTCTCTTTGCCAAAGAAAATATGCACTTGCGCTCTTGGATGATGCAGGCCTCCTAACTTATAAACCAGCTTCAACACCAATGATTCTAAACCTCAAACTTTCGGCCACTGACATCAGTGCATATTCTGAACTGGCAGCTTATTGTAGGCTCATTAATCGCCTGATTTATCTCACAAATACTCGGCCTGATTTGGCCCTTGTAGTCAATAGACTCTGCCAGTTTGTTTCAGCTCCTACTGAGGCACATCATACAGCTACTCTACATGTCTTGCAATATATTAAAGGCTCTCCTGGGAAGGGTTTATTTTTCTCTGCATCTTCTGACCTCATACTTTCTACTTTTAGTGATTCGGATTGGGCTTCTTGCCTTGATTCTAGAAGGTCAGTTACAGGCTATTCAGTGTTCCTTGGTCCACCCTTGATCTCTTGGAAGTCCAAGAAACAACCAACTATTTCTTTCTCAAGTTCTGAAGCTGAGTATAGAGCACTGGCATTCACCACCTGTGAAGTTCAATGGCTTCTTTACATTCTACAAGATCTGAAATGTGCACATGTTGGCCCTGTTCCACTCTACTGTGACAGCAAGTCTGCTATTGCCACTGCCCAAAATACAACGTTTCATGAAAGGACGAAGCATATAGAAATTGAATGTCATCTAGTTCGAGAGAAATTTTAGGCTGGTGTCATTCAATTAATCCCAGTTTCCTCTGCTAAACAAGTTATTGACATTCACACAAAGTCCTTATATCCCTCAGTTTTTCATTCCTTTTTGTCCAAACTGAACTTGACTGATATATATGATTCAGTTTGTGGGGGGATATCAGCTTAAATTAACTGATGTTAATTATGTATTAACCATAGTTAGTTCAGTTATTGATTAGTTAGTTTTAGCTTTAGTTAACTGTTGCTTAATCAACTTATTTGGTTTGTATATATATATTAATTCTTCTCAATGCAAATACCTTTTGCCATTTACATTCTGTTATACTAATGTTGGCCAAAGTGTGATTGTTTGATTGTTGAGTTGGGAAACTGATATATGCTTTAGATTTTGGTAATTATTAAACACATTCATAACATGATGGGGAGATACATGTCATTTTACTAGTGGATTCCAGAAGTCTCTATGTCATGTCAATTTGCTTATCATTTTAATTGCAGTGATATAGCAACAATTGGAAGTTTTCTGTTATACAGGACATGTCTCTAATTGGAAGGAGGAAGCTATTTATT
Source organism: Calophaca sinica (assembly GCA_037113605.1). Lineage (NCBI taxonomy): Eukaryota > Viridiplantae > Streptophyta > Magnoliopsida > Fabales > Fabaceae > Calophaca > Calophaca sinica. The sequence goes on from CM073732.1 coordinate 137,098,445, forward strand.
GTGGCTTGATAAAAATATGCTTTGAAGCCTAATAACTTCACGTGTATTACGAAGAATAGGATCATAGAGATTGAGCTTTTCCTCATAGGAGAAATAAGCATCATAGCTTGAGAGAGTTTTCTCAAACGTAATCATATTGATAAAAGATAGTAAAATGAGTTACAAGGATCTCTATTTATAGGACTAACAACTAGGTGACTATAGCAACTAACTACTAACAAACTCTAATAGAAACTGATACTCCTAATATCCCCCCACAAACTCAGAATTGGGAAATTTACCAAATCTGAGTTTGGACTATATTTATTCCCAATTTTTTCTCAATTAAGAACAAAGGAGAATTACATATTGTGGTAATGCCTAAATGAAATAAAGATAGCAAGGCCTAAGCATAATGCTAAAACAGTGATATGGGCCTTGAGCCCATTTTTGTATCAAGCCTATTGTTGCATCTGAACTATTTCAATTGAGCCCAAAAAACGACGGAGAGAAGGTTCTGGAAATCAAAGGAATCTCCTTTTCGCTGGGTCATATGGCCGATGTCCATGGTGAAGGAGATCCCACAGTGGTTCTGGTGAGAAAATCAGTGTATAGTAACGAAAAAGAGCGGTGGAGGAACACTGACAAAGAGCGGTGGAGGAACACTAAGAACGAAGACAGAAATACAGAGAAGTCAAGAATGAATAAACTGAATTTCTTGAATCTTTGAATGCGATGGAGATGACAGTGACTATCAGAGCTCCGTCGGTTTCGAAGACTGCGATGACGAAGGTGAGATCAACGAAACTGAGATCCAAACCGAAGCTGAGATACGAGATGGCACACACGACAGAATTGTATTTGTTTTTCCGGGATCGAACACAAACGCTGAGCATTCAACTGTCTTCTCTGGCAACTGTGCAACAAATGCAAAAGGAAGAAACGAATGATCTGATGTAAAGAAGATGAGATTGATCCTGAATCTTGAAACAAATAAGTTGTCAATAACAAACAGAGGGTGGATCTTTCCAAATCCATTCGAATCCCTAATTTTCCCTCTGTCCCAAGGTATCGAGAGAGTAGAAGTATTACAGTTGCTGCCAGAAATCAACACTGGAAAAAGAAAACGTGGCAACGATGGAGAAAGAATGTGATGCTTCTAGAACAAAGAATGTTTCGATTGATCTGGTGGAGAAGGAATACACAGAATAGTAGTCCACGGTGGGGAAATGGACTTCGGCTCTGTTGCAGAAACATCAGAACAAGATTGTTACCGTAATTCCCAATCGAAAGAGGGGTTTAGGGTTTCCACCATTGATTCCGATGTTAGTGATTCAAGAACTGGATGTGATTCGTGATCACTATGCAAAGCATCAACTGAAGCACCACGATTGTTAGCGGCAAGAAAGCAAGTGATTTTACCAATGTTGATGGTGTACCCTGTGACATCCTGATTTTTAAACAATGACAGAAAAATTATTGAATCTGTAATTAGGTGGTAAACGGACATTTAGAGTCTTAATTAAGAACACAATGAGCTTAAACGAGGCCTAGAATACCCTAGAATGGTGTAGAAAACCCTAGATTCATCTAGAGAGATGAAAATGGAATTTTCAAGATTTGAGTGGGTCGCGACGCGATGAGGCTAGTTCAATTTTGGTCGCGACGCGATGTAAGTCGACGGTAAGTTGGTGGATCAACACACGAGATTGCTGACACATGTCCCAGCTCGCGACGCGATGGATTCTGTGTCTAAGGGCCATCGCGACGCAATGGACCCAAAATTTCTATAAATACCACCCTTTACCCTCCATTCTCCTCACCTTCTTCCAAGGCCTTCTTGGTAGCGCGTGGGGGAGATTCTGGAGGCGCGACGGGACGCGGGGACGGGACATGAGCGGCAGCGATCTTCTAAGCCAGGTAAGGGGAAAGATATCTTAATCTCTAGGAAAAATAGGTAGTAGAGTAGTCTGTTAGCATGAATAGGGTTCCTTAGCCCTACTAGGGGTTGATAGTGGCAATACCTTAGGAGAGGGGTTGCGTGTATACGGTGGCTAAGGATAGTTGTCGTAGACCTATCAACCAACATAAGAATGATCTATTAATATTTATGGATGGATGTTGATTGTTATCATGTCTTTTATGACTGCTTTATATGACTATGGATATGTTGATTGATAACATGTCAATAGTGGGTCGCCTAAGCAACACTAGGACTGATCCTTATGTTGACTAAGGATGGTTGTTAATCTGATTTAACTGTATACGAGTTTGATGTGTAAGTCAAGGGTGACGCCCTCTAGTTAGATGTTTGCGAATCCCTATATGGTAATAGCAAATATTACCATCGATACCCTATGTTAGTAGTGATATTCGGATCAGTGTATCCGAGGTTGCTGTATCGAGGTATCGATGGGATGGTAATGAGATAGTCGGTGGCCTTGAGGAGTATGCTCAGCCAAGACCTTGAGGAGTATGCTCGGTCTTTCTGACGAGGCTCTCCATGCCCGTGATACCCAAGGTACGGAGTGGTTTGGGGATATTTGGTGACCTCGAGGAGTATGCTCGGTCAACCGGACGAGTCTCCAGTACTCCACGTCTGACGGGTGGACAATCTTGGTCATTCCTATTATGGGAATATCGTCCTTGTGCACAGGACTGTGCCTTACTTCGGTAATTAGGTATGGTAGTATGGGATGCCATAACTGATAACCGAATATGGTAGCATATCCTCCCGGGACAACCAACTTATCGTATTCGGTGCTCTAAGACTGGTGATCGGTCTAGAGAGTAGGGCGTTAATGGCCCGCAAGATTCAGCGATCTGTGGTATTTTGTGTCCACTAGGTCCGTAGAGCGGGTGATCAGCTGAAGGACCAGTGAGACGTGTGTTGGTCTGTGAAGTCAGAGTATGATGTGGTCTGTGACCGTATGGTCGAGTTTGTCAGTATGACGTGTCTGTGTGGTTTGGTCTATAACCGTGCACTCAAGAGTCTGAGTCTGATATCCGTGATAATAGACATGACGATGATTGTGATGTTTTGGATATGTGTTGTGCTGAGCATGATAACAGTCTATCTACTATGCTGTTTTCCTGTGTATTGGAGATTGATAAGTATCTTACCCCTATTTTTTGTGTTTTCTATATTATGTTGTGATAAAAAGCAGATGAATAAGAGGAATAAGTGCTTAAAGCCTGGGAAGCATTATTGCATCACGGCCAGTATGTCCTGTTACATACTCTGATGTTGGTTTAAAGATGTGTTGTTGCTAAGGTCAGGATAAAGTGACGCCCTATCTCGGCGGGGTGTTACATAGCCATCGGTTACTGGCTTGATGGATTTGATTTGCTTCGAAACAAGATCAGAGTGGAAACTGCCAAACTCGATGAATCTAGAGTCAAGAACTTCTTCATTTGAATCAGAAACCCTAGGATCAGAAAATTCTTCTTCCTTATATGTTTCCGATTCAATATCAAAACCACTTTCATCTTGATCTTCAAAATCTTCATCTTCATAATCTGCGCAGCGGTATCGCTCTGATACCATATTATGAAGAATAAGATCATAGAGATTGAGCTTTATCTCATAGGAGAAATAAGCATCATAGCTTGAGAGAGTTTTTTCAAATGTAATGATATTGATAAAAGATAGTAAAATGAGTTACAAGGATATCTATTTATAGGACTAAAACTAGGTGACTATAGCAACTAACTACTAACAAACTCTAACAGAAACTGGTACTCCTAATAACGTGTGATGTGAATACATTTGATATTATAATAAATTTTGTTATATTTATATTTCTCTGCGTTGGTTTGAATCAGTGGCATATTTGGTTTGAAAGGTTTCTATTACTATTTACCATCAATATTTATTTCTTAATGGTTTATGAAAGGTTTCAATCTGGCATATGGATATGCTAGTTTAAGGTTATGCGGAATGTGTCTTGTATGTGCAATATTATATGCTAAAGTAGTTTGGGAAATTATGTTTCTATGTTACTGGATGGATTCTTGACGTGTAGTTTTTTTTTTTTTCAAACAAAGAAAGGTAAGGAGCCTCGTTAGTTCTTGACATGTAGTTAAAATTTGAGAAAATTATGAAATGTATATGATTGTCATGGGTGAAACAAGCCCAATATTTGGGTGTTAAATCATAAGAAAGGGTGGTAATATCATATTGTCACTAGAATGTAATATTGAGAAACATCTTAAGATGTTTGAAGAACTTTAAGTTAAATTATTGAGTATCACTTATGATTCTAACACTTCATTAAGAAAAATATAGGGGACTTTGTTTCCTAGTTTGACCATGCCCAATTATTGGAAGTTTATTATATTTAATAAACTTATTGAGAAATTATTTTGATGCTTGTTTGACTCATGAAATGTTTGAGAGGTGCCATGAAATATGGTATTATATATTGTGAACCTTCCACTGTATTATAAGGATACAATGATGTTACTTAAATTTAATTCATATGAGAATAAATCTATAAGGAGATTTATTTTTGTCCTCAATGGAAATATCGTCACTTAGAAATTATTTAAGCAGACCTGCATAATTCTATAATGGAGATGGTGTTGTTCTCGCTTAGTATCCATCTAAGAAGACCTGTATAAATCTATTATGGAGGTCGAGTTTATTAATCTAAACTTGACAATATATGAGATTGATTGACTAAGAGACGTCTTAATCAATATTCTTAGATGGAAAAAACTTGTGTAAAGTAACTAGTTACTGAATGATAAGGCCTAATGATTGTGAAGTCAAAATGAATTTGACCGATTTTCTCACAAAGCAAACTAGTCAGTTAAACATCGAAGGGAATGGGACTTAAAGCAAATTAAAATTAACAGTGATAGTAACCCAACCTTTGTAATTGGAGATCACATGAAGAATGTTCATATGGGTAAAAACAAGTCACTTGTTAGTTCTACAAGCACTATAAATTTTGTCTCTTCTTATGGTGTGAGATATGCTACGCTGCATTATTGAGGGATAAGCATAAAAGCTTTTAATGATTTTCATATCTCTTATGAGTGGTGTATGAATTGCAATATACACTTGATGAAATCACCTATATGAATGTCAAGTGGGGCCGCTTGTATGAGGTTGTGGCATAAACTCAAGAGCACTCATGAATATCAGGCACGCACACGACCTATTTGGGCAACACAGTGCCAACAACGAGAATTGTGGGGGTGTGGTGTGATTGGTAGACCTCTAACACACATAAAGTGTCGTTGGTTCATAAAGTTTGCTTCGCCAATTCACTGTGTGTTAAGTCTTATTAATCTAAGTCTGGTTTATAGTACAAAAAATACTAGATTTGATGCATTTGCACCCATGCTGCAAACCCAAGAAAAATGTTTCCAAAGTTTTTCTAAAATAATTTTAAAACTTTTGAAATATGTGGGGGATTGTTGTATTATATGTACTTCAAAAGTAATTTAAAATTATTTTTATATTAAATATGATTATGTAGATTTAACTATTTTAATTAATTCAAAAACCATTGATTAATTTTTTATATTGTTGTTCACACTGAAGCATTCAGTTATCATTTAAAGTAATTAATTGTTTTAAAATGTGTTATAATTTCAATTGATGGTGCTTCAATATTTACGTTAGATTTGTGGTTATGTTTCCATTGGATTTGTGCCACATAAATGATATTTTATATCATTTAATTAATTCTCTTAAAATGTTTTTTACGTTTCAATTTTAAACTAATTACTTAGAAGCATGTTGATTCGTTTACTATTATATTAACAGTGGCGGACTTAAGAACCTGGGTGAAATTTTTTTTAAAATTATACGTTATTATTGTTAAAAAAATTTAATAACAAATTATTGCTAAAAAATTAAGGGACTACTGTTGTGGTAACGAAAACCATTAAAACCATAAAAACATTCACAAAAGATTAAGTTATGCAAAATTGCAGTAGATTACGACTTTGTGTGGTGTGTCTTGAAAAACAAATTCATCATTTATATTACTTATATATCCTTATAATTATTTATATTACATATTATATAAGGTTATTTTTTTTTAAATAAAAATTGGCATGCAAAGGCATTACAATAGAAATTGGAATCCCAACCAGGTTGGCACCCCAGCTTCCATCTATCATTTGCATCACACCAAAAATTATATAAGGTTATTTAAGTTATTTTATTTTAAATGATTTAAGCTCATCTTCTCTCCAAAAAACCCAACATTGGATGGGAGCAAAAATTGAGTTGAGAGAGATTTTACTCCCTTCCCTCCTAAAAATTGAACCAAACATAAAAAATTTAAAATAACCCCTCCCATCCCCTCTCCTCCCCTTCATTCACCTCCAACCAAACACTGTCTGAGTAAGAGGGTTGAGAGATGAAAGTGTATGGGTCAAGGTGTGCAAAAAATTAAATTGAGTAGAGTCAAAAAAAAAGATAAGAGTGTAAATGAAATTTTTAAAATTTAAGGATGTGCAAGTACACACCCTCAACCATGACTAGGTCCACTTGTGATTATATATATGAGAATCAGGTTTTTTTTATGAGGTCATATACTTTTTAATTTTTAACTATAGCAAATTTAAATTGAGTGGAGTCAAAGAAAATTATATAAGAGTGTAAATGAAAATTTTAAAATTTAAGGATGTGCAAGTACATACCCTCAACTATGACTAGGTCTGCTTGTGATTATTTTTTTGGTAACAACAGAGAAAAAAAAAAGGAAAAACAAAGGCACAAAACACCTAAGATTTCAAAAACGAGATGCCCATAGCATTAGCAAGAAGCAGGTTCTCTATTCCTGAAGGAGGCTCCGCAAGCATGACACAAGGCAAGTTACTCCTGGCTCCTATCTTTGCAAGAAAATCCACACATTAATTACCTTTCCTGAGAGTATGACACAGCTGGATGGTCCAATCTCTCTGAAGCATCTTCCTTATGAGGGCAATCTCATTCCCAAATTTGTGATAGCGATGGTCTCCCTCCCGCACTAGCCTTAGAGTATCTAGAGAATCCGAGTAACAAATAATGTTCCGAAAACCCTTCTCCCAACACATGATAATTCCATGATACAACGCCATAAGCTCGACATGCATAATATTAGAGTACCCGACAGAACCATAAAAACCACCAAGATAGGCTCCAGTGTGATCTCTAACTAGACCCCCAAAACCTGCTAGGCCGGGATTGGAAATAGCACTACCATCCACGTTTAATACAACACTCCCAATATGAGGTTTTTGCCAAGCAACTTCTCTTGGAGCTACCTTCAAGTTGGAGTCAACCGCACCTGATTTATAAGCCAGGATGCTATCATGATGCAGGGCTTTTGCACGAGCAGCAATGATCAGAGCCGGTGTTGTCACATTCTCAAAAAGGAATTTGTTTCGGCCACACCACACATGCCACATGACAAAAAGAATAAGGACACCATGCTTACCAATAGCTCCATGGAGCCACAAGAAAGGATCAAAGTCTGCATCAGGGAGCAACAAGCCGCCATCAAAACAAAACCTCCAGACATCCTTAATCCGATCGCAATGAAAGAGGCAATGGTGAATTGTTTCTTCCTCATTACCACACAAAGGACAATTTACATCCAACGATATCCCTCTCCTTGCTAACACAGCCCGAACAGGTAGAGAAGCATGACAAAACTGCCAACCAAAAAACTGGACACTAGCAGGAACTTGCAGTCTCCAAATCCAGCGCCAACTCCTCTCATCATTTCCCAGCGATAGCTCATCAAACAGCCACCAATATGCAGACTTAGTAGAGTAACTACCTGTAGAACAGTGTTGCCAAGTCCAGCAATCTTCCACACCATCCACGAGCCTTGGTTTTTGTAAAAGGATACGTTGCTGCAGCTCATCAGGCAGCACGGTGTAAGGGTTAGGCAGGCGCATTCCCCATCTATGAAAAGATCCTTGATTTTATGAGCAACATCATGAATATCCACAGCAAACACATGGCTACTTAAGGGCTCTTTTGACACCCAAGGCTTGTACCAAAAACTAGTATCTCCATTGCCAATTTTAAATTGGAAACCATCTTCCAGGGCTGTCACGGCTTTGGTAATCGAATTCCACGTTGTGGACCCTTTAACATGCTTGGAGTTGAACAAGTTCCCATGATTCACATACTTGGCACTTAATATTGACACCACAACTTGTTACTAGAAGAGATCATATCCCACACTAACTTGCCCAATAACGCCGTATTATGGAGTCTAGCTACACGGACACCAAGTCCACCACAGCTTCTTTTTTTAGTGATCTTTTCCCAGCCCATCATATTCATGCCTTTATCACTATTTCCTTTCCAAATAAAATTGCAGATTGACCTATCTATTTGGTCACACACACCCTGTGGAAGCCACTGTGTCTGCATGTAATAAGAAGGAATAGAGGCCAAAACAGAATTTGCAAGAGTAAGTCTACCTGGCTTGTTAAGAAGACGCCCTTTCCATGATGCAAGCTTGGAGTTTACTCTATCAATAATATCTGAAAAGTCCTCTTTCTTGACTCTACCGTGAAACAATTTAAACCCAAGATACTTCTCAAGATGGTTTGTAAAGGACATTTGAATTATCTGCATGATCTTGTTTTTCTTAGACCGAGGAACCCCTGCTGATGCAAACATTTTCGACTTCTCTATACTGATCTTCAAACCTGAAATAGAGCAAAAGGAATCTAACACATGCTTTAACCTTTTTGCTTGGGAAGCTCTAGCTTTGGAAAATAAAAGAACATCATCTGCAAATAATAGGTGAGAGATAGTGGGACCATTCCTTGACACCTGCAAGGGTTGCCAAGTATTCTCTTGCACCTCCTTAGTAATCATTTCCCCCAACCGTTCCATACAAAGCACAAATAAGTACGGTGATAAGGGATCTCCCTGACGAAGACCTCTTTTAGGGGAAAACTCCTCAGTTCGGCTACCATTCCACAACAACGAAATCGTAGAAGTAGTAATCCCATGCATGATAAGTGACGTGATAACACCAGGGAAGCCAAACATGGTCAAAGTCTCCTTCAGGAACCCCCAATCAACTCTATCATAGGCTTTCTCCAAATCAAGCTTAAGAACCATATCCCCTTTCTTACTCTTTTTCTTATTCAAATGATGAATAATCTCTTGAAGGACAATAGCATTATCTTTAGTACTCCGACCCGGGATAAAACTACTCTGTAAGGGGCTAATAATCTTCTCCAAAAACGGCCTTAACCTGTTCACTAACACCTTGGAAATAAGCTTGTAAATGACATTACACAAAGTAATAGGTCTAAAATCCTTAAAGGAGTTTTGATGATCCCCTTTTGGGATTAAGACAATAAGCGATGTTATAGCTCTTGTATCAAACCACCCAGTCTCAAAAGCCTTTTTCACAAATTGCCAAGTGTCATGACCCACCTCGTCCCAGAAGAGCTTAAAAAATATAGGCTGGAAACCATCAGGCCCAGGCGCCTTATAAAACTTCATACCCATAAGAGCTCGATACACTTCATCCTTTGTTACAGGTTTGGAGAGTTCCCTTCTGGCATCTTCCCCAAGAGGGCGAAGAATCTCCCCCAACGGCACCACTTGCCTGCAATCTGTGGTACAAAATATGTTTTTGAAGAATGCCACTGCTTCAGTTTGAAGAGTTTCTGAGTCTGTGCACCACTGTCCCGAAGGTAAATGAAGACCATGTATCTTATTTCTTTTTCGCCTGATGACTGTTTGTGCATGAAAGAAAGATGTATTACGACTTCCCAACTTAATCCAATTTTCTCTAGATTTTTGAAACCAAAATGTCTCTTCTTGAAAAAGGATCTCCTCATATTCTCTTAATAACTCCTTTTGAAGAAGACACAAATGGGCAGAGTCAATACCTTCCTGAGCACGTTGAATTCCCTTTAGCCTTGCCTCCAACTTCTTCTTTTTATCAAAAATGTTACCAAAAACATCTTTATTAAAAGTGATTGAATCTGCAGAAACATTGGCAAGTGCTGTTACTATGTCTGTAGATTTCCTCCATGAGTCTTTTACCACATTAGAGTAGTCTCTATGGGTACACCAAGCAGCTTGAAACCGAAATGGACGAGACTGCCTAGCATTACCTGCATTACAACAACGCATCAAAAGTGGGTTATGATCAGAATGACGCTTAACCAGGTGTTCCACAGTAGCCTCTGGAAAAAGCATTCTCCATCTATAATCACAAACTGCTCTATCCAATCTTTTTTGAACAAAACGACCCCCTTGACACTTCTTTTGCCAAGTAAACTTAGTGCCAAAGAACTCCATATCTATCATATCACAAGTATTCAGGGCCTGAGCAAAACGGTCAGCCCTCGTATTGTAGAAGTCACCTCCCTTTTGTTCTGAGGGAAGAATAATTTCATTAAAATCACCTATCAAAGTCCAAGGTGCCCCAATACTGCTTCTCAAATCGCACAAATACTCCCAAAAGTTACATCTCAAAGCATATTTAGGACTAGCATACACCCCAGAACAAACCCACATATTATTTTCCTTAGTAACAGAAAGAGTGATGCATTGAGGCATTGAATCAATCACACTAAAAGAGAAAGGACTCCCTTTATTAAATAATGCCCAAATCCCTCTTGAATGACCCTGAACCTCTTCAATTGCAATAGCCACATAGCCGACTTTATTCCAGAAACGAAGGGAGTTAGAGAAGATTGTGTGTGTCTCTAGAACAAAGATTAAGTCTGGTTTGTATCTTCTAATAAGCTCCCTCATATGCTGGTTACTATTCTTACTGGCAAAGCCACGAACATTCCAAGATAAAATGCACATATCATTGAAACTCATCATTTGACACTATAATGAGAAGGAACAAATAGAGTAGCACCCCTAACCCTGGAGCATTTCAGGGGTCTCATCCACCATATCTTCTCCATCAGATTCTTCAGAATCATCATCACCTCCCATATCCTCCACCTCTCCCTCAACATCCACTATCTTCTTATGAGTGTATGGGTCAGGAGGTTCTGGTTCATCTAAAATTCTGATGTGATTTGGAGCTACAACTTCAATATTCATAGCTGTGAAGATACCATGTTCATGTGCATATTTACTAAGTGAGGGAGGTACCTTGGCCGAGGGTGAGAACAAGCTGGTAGAAGTGTTGTGTGGCTTTTCTACTGCGAGCGTTTCTGCTGGAACTTCATTACGTGGCATCCTACTTGGAGCATGGTGGATTGGTGCAAGTATCTTGGGGTTATTAGTCTCTCGGTGTTGTCTCTTTTTGGCCCAAGTTTTATTACCCATTTTGGATGTTGAACCAGGCTCGAACTTCGAACCGTGAAAATCGAAACTGGGCCCATTATTTATCTCAGCGTGGACTCTTTCATCGGTTGCATGATCAGTTAGTATCTGAAATTTATTGCTCCGCGATTGCTGCTTCTTAGTCAAACGTAAATCAGTAGGTTTCACGTAATCCTCGCCCGTTTTTTTCTGCTGCCATTTAACGGGTTTTTTTGGTTTCTCTACCACTAACCACTCATGATGGAGTGAGCCCCACTTCTCCTGAATCTTCGCTTTGCCAGCTGTTGCATTAGGGTTAGGGTTTGCATGGTCACCTCCTACATTTCTTTGTTGAATCAACTGCTTGTCACTCCTGAGTTGGACTCTGGCTGCGATAGCCTTCTCCTCCTGGGGTTTGAGGCAGTTCCTAGCAATGTGGCCATAGTGACCACAATGCTTACACAGGAGATGTAAACCTTCGTATTGCACATTGTACCATCGTTGCCTGAACCACACCTTGCCCACTACAGGTTCATCAAGGTTTATTTCCACACAAACCCTTGCAAACTTACCTCTTGATGCATCAATAGTCCTTATATCTACCTTAATTGGTGTACCAACTGCAGCAGCTAAGGCCATTAACACACTCTCATCATAATATTCCAAACCAAGACATGGAAAACGAACCCACACCATGGTTTTGTTGATAGTCACTTCTGACGAAACAAAGTCTGGCACCCATGGCCTCACAGCAACGTAGTGGTCAAATATCATCCAAGGACCACCACTTATTACACTTTCTCGATCAGCTTCAAGATCAAACTTCACTATGTAAAACCCATGCCCAATATCAACCATATCCATGCCCCCAGCAGGTCTCCATGCTGCCTTCAATCTATCCCTCATTGTGAAGAAACCTAAATTCTTGCCCAACAAGGTAACAAGCACTGCATCCTTCCATGGTTTCCATAGGTCCTCCAAAAGGCTTTCAGCAATGTAGCATCTAGGCTTCAAGCGATCCCCGTCATCATGCTCAATCTTGAACAAGGCTTGAGCCAACAGATCAACTTTCTCCTTACGTGGTAAGGGGGTTTGAGCCCCTAGCACCTTGTCTCTAAAAGAAATCTTGGTGGAGTCAACCCCCCTCCCCCATCAGGAGGCTTACGAGGAGGGTGATCCCCATGGTAGCTTCGCTCAGTGTCACCCGTTCTCTCTATCTCCCCCATCTGAAGTACTATCCCGCTTGTGATTATATGTATGAGTATCAGTTAGTTTATTTATATGAGGCCATATATTTTTAGTTTTTAACTATAGCACACGTTATATTTGGGTGGCAGCACACATTTGCTATGTTTTTTATTTTGCTTTGATTTTCTTTTATCCTAGTTAACAATGAAAATATTTTCTGAATGCGCCATGGTAGTACCAAAAAAAAATTTAAAATATTCTCGTAGTTTTGTTACTCGAGAACCTCTTGGAAGGGTCTGTTGAATCCTGGGGATTATCGACTTGGACGAATAAATCCTTGAGGACATTATGATTTCACACGTCTCAGGCTATGTTACTATGTTCATGGTATGCGATCATTGGTTCAAAACTCCATGTTCGTAGCTGCATTGTTCGTGGGTTCGTGTTTGTGAGATAATGACTTGTTCGTGGCTTAAGTGTTCGTAATTTATCAAGTTCGTGACCATATTTTCGGGCAAAAAGCATTTATCCCCCCTAAATTAACTATTAGTCAAGTTGCACTTTCCACCCTAATCTATCAAATTAAGCATGTTACAACTTGATTTAACATTAATTGTTGTATTTCACCCTCTAATATAATTTTAAGGTTAACTTTAACGAAAAAAATGTCATCAAATATATGTAAAAAGACATATTTATGCTAATTATACTTAACCTGTGAGAGAAGTGTGATATATCTCTGTTATTTTCTTTCCTCCGGTATTAGAATCCTTGCCATTTTCGGTGTGGCTTTGACATTGTTGTTCCTGGGCACACAGTTCCAAGGTGATTTGATAATCAATTTATGGGAAATTCAAGAGTAAGGATAGCAGACTATATGTTGTCAAATGTTTCTTCTATTTGCTCACTCTCAAACCGTGTATGTGCAACGATGTCGCTAGTTCCTGTCGGTGCTGGTTCAGTTATAGTTCCTGGCCTCTAATTTGATGCTATATTATACCAATGGAAATGAGTTTCAATTTTAGTTTGATTTTCATTTTTCTTTGATCCCTATACTAATTACCACCGGGAATAGTAGTTTATAGATATTTTCTGATATTATTATTATTATTATTATTATTATTATTATTATTATTATTATTTTCTTGAGTGTTATTATTATGACAATGTCCTGTCTATATGTTTATATATATATGTTGGAAACAATAATAAAAATTTCAGAAGGAAAGCAAAAAAGAAAAGGTATAGAAAATGGGATGTGAACAAATTCTCATATCTCTTTGCTCATTCCTCTCTGAAAGTCCCACTTTCTTCACAACCTTTGTCTATTTAATCACTGGCTTATTATCTAGAAATAGAGATATAAACCATTGTGGAATTGTGTACCTAGGAACAACAATGTCAAAGTCACACCGAAAATGACATGGATTCTGTTACAAGAGCAAAGAAAATAACAGAGATATATCACATTTCTCCAGGGCCACCCAACACATGTTGAGGCCTAAAGTAAACTCTAAATTGAGGCCTAAAAGTAGTCATGGGCCACAACAAAATGTCCAAAAAATTACAACAAAATCAACCATATTAGAGTTTAAACTTACAACCACAAAGACAAAAACATTATGTTGTACAATCTGAGCTAGATAAGCTTGTTATAAGCCAAAGGAATTTGTCCGTTGATATTAAGTACCAATAAAAATTTTGAGGACTTTTTATCAAAAATTTTGAGGCGTAAAGTCCTTGCCTTAGTGACTTAGGCCTTGGGCCAGCCCTGCACTTCACAGGTAATATAATTATGATAAATATGTCTTTTTACTTGTATTTGATAACTTTTTCCGTTAAAATTAACTTTAAAATTATATTAGGGGATGAAATACAACAATTAATGTTAAATTATGGTGTAACATGCTTAATTTGATAGATTAGGGTGAAAAGTGTAACTATACTAATAGTTTAAGGGGTAAAATGGTTTTAACCCAAATGAAAAATTTGCTCTTCTTTTTTTTTTTTTTTACGTTCAAAACCCTCCATACAAAATAGTGATTACTTCACTTTGTCATAATGGACGTAAAATATCGCTCTAATTTATAATTATAGAATCAATTAAAAAAATAGGCTTTCTTGTACCCAAAAAAAAAAAATATAGGCTTTCTTTAGCCATCACTTTGAATGCAAGAAGTCGTCTCACAATTATAGCAATACCTCTTCAACAACATTTCCAGCCACCAGAGAGAGCAAATATTTCTTCCTCTAGATTTTGCTCTAGTCTTAGCATTTTTTCCACGTTTTAACACAAAAATTTAAGTAAGACGCTAAGGGAAAAGCTACATGCTTGGACCAGAAAAACACTAACAGGTGACATCCCATGGCATGCACCTAACTGAAATGCCTTGCGTAAAAGACAAACGATTGACCCTTTTGGTGCCTCAGCTATGCGCCTTTATTTCTAGTGGCTGTATAACTGCACTGGGCCCAAGGAAATTAGAGAAACTCATTTTTAGTTCAAAAGTGCATATTAAATGTCTATATGGGGATTGAGAAATAGGCGATTGGACATAATGAGGATGACACATTTATCTCATGTTCAATTAGGACATATGGACGAAGGGATATGAGATTCACAGTGTACATGGTTGCGGCAAAGTTCTTATTGTATACCAATATTTTCATAGATTGGGTGGCAACAATGTATTTCTAGATGTCAATTACTGTTTGTGATATTTAATATTATATTTAATATTTAATATTAATATAATATTTATAATATCATGGCCGGTAGGGGTGAGCAGCATGCATTGACCCACCCAAGCCTGAGTAAACCGTGAATGAATTTCGTACAGCGGGTGGATTATTTTGGTCAGTCGGATTTTCAGGCTAAAAACGGGTGCACTTGGTCGGGTTCAGCTCCGAAAAATTCAAGATGTTTTTTTTTTCCCGGTTTTGCCGGTCCGTGTGGTTCTCCCCTCCCAACAGAGTTTTTGCCACACCCAAGACTCGAATTCGAGACCTTGGAATGGGATCCGAGCCCAGTTACCACTCGGACCAACCCTTGTTGGTATCATAACCATTAAATTAATCGTAAATAAGAAAATAAAACTAAAAACTGAATTTGAATTTTAAATTAAAACCAAATTTTAAAATAAATAACAGTTATTCTCACTCCCAATTTTTCATATGCGTTTCTCTTAGATTTAAGGGACCATTTGTTTAATACTAAAAAAATTGATTTTGAAACAAAATAATTTAGAGATTCTTTATAAGAGATTTTTAAGTAAAGTAGAAGTTAATTTGTGTTTGTTAAAGATCACAAAAATCACAAAATCACTTTTTTAATCTTCTCTCTAATCTTGACATTCATTAAAATCAGATTATTTATGAGAAGCTACTTCAAATAGTTTTTCATTGTAATCAGATTTCAGATTATATTTATATTCTGATTATTTCTCAAAGTTGTAACAAACGAATAAAAAAACCTAAAAACTGATTATTTCTTTAAATAAAAAGATTTATTCATAAAATAATCTAAAACAAATGAGCTCTAAGACCTGTTTGTTATAGATTAAAAAAAGTGATTTTGATACAAAATAATTTAGAGATTCTTTTAAAAAGTGATTTTTTTTAAAAATAATTTAGTGATTTTGTATCCAAACAAGTTTAAAATGATTTTTTTATTAAATACTTTTTATTATTGTTAACAAACATAAATTAGTTTTTACTTTTTTAAAAAAATCTCTAAATTATTTTGTATCAAAATCACTTTTTTTTAATCCGTAACAAACGGGTCTTAAATCAGGGAGAAAACGCACACGATAAATTGGGAATGAGAAGAGCATTTTGTTTATTTTAAAATTCAGTTTTAATTTAAAATTTAAATTCATTTTTAATTTTTAATTTCTCATCCGTACGATTAATTTAATGGTTGTGATACATTTTGTAGAGGAAAAGAGACATAAAATTTAGGAGAGGATCTGAATCCAACAAAACCTGGTTTAGTCACTATCTTCCATCCAAAATCAAAACCATAGCTATTCTTTTTCACGAATTTGGAGTGATCGTTGGACTGTACCTACCACAGAAATTGGTGTTTGTTATTATGGTATAGTTCCGATTCAAGCTTGTAAATGGCGGTGTAATTGATCTCGGCCAGTACAATGGGATTTTCACGAAAGGCGAGGAAGAGGCAAGAAGGAGGAATGGAGGAAGAGGAGTGGCCAAGGGCCACTAGCGGGATCTACTAGGGTGGCAGTGTGTGCAACCGGAGAGTGACCGCCTGCAGATGCAGCGGTGGGAGAGGGGGAGGCTTAGGGATGGGAGAGAAAGAAAGAGGGGCAGAGGAGGAAGAGAGAAAGGGGTAGCGTCACTATTATACCCTTACTCTAGATGTTCAATCTACACCATTGATGAAGAATAAATTAAAAAATCTCAAATCCAACGGTATTAATCAGTTCGTGCATCTATCGACCACTTTTTTTCTAGCCTATGCTAGACAAAACCTTCAGTTTTGATTTTCTTTTATGTTCTCAAAAGCAGAGAAAGACCAGAAGAACATATTTTTGACAGGGAAAGGAAAATAGAGGATAAATTGTTGGATCTGAAATGACATGGATAAAAAATCAATGGCTCAGATTAAAGAGTTGTGTTTGTTTTAAGAGTGTATAAGCCGTAAACAGTAAGCGACAGAAGAAATTTCATTTTTTCCTTCTAGTTTTTAACTTATTGATAGGCAGTCATTGGCCGGGAAGGTCCAGACGTCTCTCCAGTCCTATTTCTGCATCTCCCTCCATAACTCGATCCACTCGGATGGCTAGCAGAGGGCATGGGCATCTGATGTGGATGGATAGGAGGATGCTCATCATAGCCAATTTCAGGAGGAACATCGGGCACCTGCCACATACGTGCAAAAAGAAGCCTCTGACACATACGAAAATCTCCAACAAAACTAGCAATAGGGAAACCGTGAATGTAGAAGTACAGAGAGATCGTCCCAGTGTACACAATTGACTGACGTGCATGGTCAATCTCCCAACCCATGCCATCAAAGTCGTGATACTGTATCTCAAAATCCTTCCAGACAGGGATCCTCGGGGCCTGCATCATCACTGGATGCATCAACAGGAACTGATCCATCGGATGCGGCTGCTGCATGGTCCTCCTCAATAGAGTCTATAACAGGGCACACATATATATATACACAAGCATGCAATACAGGGAGATAAGAACAACACATCCATTATAAAGCGGAAATTGTAACAGTAGAATAAAAGTATGACAGTCCATGGCAAATAATACAGGTAATCACAAATATTAAAAATTGAGTCTATATACCCTCTTCCACTTATCTCATGGCTCTCTATGAGTTTATGCACATTTAACTATAGAAGAATTGGGGGGATGATTCCTCCTTTGAGAAACTTTCCCGACCCTCCGCTGGAAATGGCATTTAAGACTCGCCTCTGCTTCTAACAGCCTTCCCTTATGTCTCTCTTTTGAGGGAGATGACTTACTGTTGAAGGCCTCTAAGGACCTTTTCCTTATATAAGTACGCACATTGGATGGAATAAGGCTCCCTTTGTCATCCCTCCTCACTTTAAGGTTCCACCTTACCTATCGATAGGGGTATTTGGTTAGCACAAGGCTTGAAGGGCCTACATAAAGCCCCAAATGTTAGGGTAAAGATGAGAAGGCGCCATGATAAGCTCTTTAAGCAACTAAACCTTGAACGATTAAAGCAGGAAGCCTAACCTTGAGGTGAATGAATAAAAACTCATTGAGGTAAACGACATGGAAGTTGGACCCGGTGCCTTGGAATTTTTATATGCTTTTGAGGATAAGACAGTTGTAGAAGATTAGCCTCATTAGCACCGATAACTCGGGACATCGTACCATGAACCTCGTCATCGACCCATGTGCAAGGAACAACTTGAAGATAAGGGGGAATTACAAGTGATGCCTTGGAACAATTCATCTGTGAATTTACACAAGATAACCCCATAAAAAATGAAGAAGAAAAAAGGCTAAAAGGGACAACTTTGTTAAAAGGGTTACCCAAGGGGCGTGAAGATATAGCCTCCACAACCCCTAAGTAATAGACCCAACAGGTCAAAAAGAAAATCTCAAGACAAAAGCAATTCATGGTGGGATCACGTGACCAAGAATCTCGTCGAAGCTATTACATCTCAATGCCCTTTAAACCATTACAAATCCTCAAAAATAAAAACAACAGTAAAGTGAAAGGACTCGAAGGACACACCACCTAAGCATCAAAGAGGATTGATGTCGAACAAAAGCTGGTTCAGAAGACGAAATGTGGATACAATAAGAGAACGCGAAAAAGGGGAAAAACAACTTTACGAAGAGTCATTATTAAGATATAGGACGAAAAAGGCACTTGGTACCCATTCATCTGCCACCAAATGACGTGTAGTTTAAAGAAGCACAACCGACGAACAACAACCAATGTAATAAAGTAGAGTTAAGCACAAAACATATCAACTGTCGAAGATCCAGAGTCACAACGGATATAGAAACTTGAAATTCAAAATCATTCTCATTTATTACAAGACGAAGAATATACAGAGCAAAAAAGGAAATTCATTATAATGTTCATATAATTATACAAGTCGGCAATGCCGAGACACAAAATAAACCTGGTTGGTGGAAAGTCATGATTGAGAAGGAACTTCCTACAGGTTAATCATTCCATCCAAGTTGTGGCGTCACAGAAGTCATAACCTTGGGGGAGCAGTGAACCTATCAAATTCCCAGGGATGGCATCCGAACCCCACCAAGATAAAGGAAGGGAATTCAGCGCAGGAACTACCCCAAAAAAACCCCCAAAACCCCTTTGAAGCCTCGACACAAACCCCAAACTTCAAACTCCAAGTTTGAAAGAGATCATATGCAGCACATCTCTAGGGAAGAGTGGGGTGATTAAGTGCTCAGGTAAATCCGTGAAACATCAACTTCATCACACAAGTCACTAAAGGCAAACTCCACAATTCACTCCCACCACTAAGTGCTAGATGAATCTGTTGGATTAGGCCATCAGGATTATCTGAGCACTTAGTAACGACATAAAGTTGCATTGTTCCAGTGGAAGAGAATGTGAAGAGACGATGAAGAAAACAAACTGCTTAAGAGGCCTATCTATAGAGGGATTATTCCTTAATTACTACCACCTAAGTACAACAACTAGGAAATGGATTGTAATTGTACATAACTTTAGCATTAAAACCGTAGTCTACCAAGACCTACCTCCTAAAAAGCAGCATTGATTAGCCCACTCAAAAAGAGCTGGGTGGTGATAAGACTGCTAAGGTGAGGGTCACGAGGCGACAAATAACATCTCAGCACTTGGCTTCTAAGCTAAGTGACCTTGTCTCGGCCACCAAGCTGAGGGGCAACTTATCTGGTCATGATCAAAGACCCGATAGATAAAAGTATTTGGACAGGTGACTAAGAGGTCACATCACAGTATGGACTACTGAATAGCCCCATACCACAATAGAGGGGGTCATCATTATATGAGATCCCTAAGTACAAGAGAAATAGGGTCAACATGCGACATTGGGTAAGGAAGACCTTACAGCCTCATTAATGAGACTTACAAGAAGGAAACGTCTGAGAGACCATAAACAGTGCCCGAGGGAGATGGGGTATTCGGCAAGAGAGGATATACACCTCAGTACACGTTTGTGGTGCAATCATAAGATATGACCTTAGAATACGAAGATAAACATCAGGGCCCACTCAAGTCAACACTTAATACACTTACTTACTTCAGCGTCAGATTGTCTTTGTAGGTACTCACTCCCACTATTACAATCAGGTCATATCAGAGTTCTTGGATCACACACTGTTGGAGGACCAAACCAAACACTCAGCCTGTTGAAGAACTGGGATAGAGTAGGTTAAAATATCTTTGACTAATTTTAAAATTGAGTTACTATGTTTTTTTTTATTTGTCGATTCTTTGAAGTTAATTAAAATGAGAGTAACAAGTACAAATACTAGCGAGTATGTGTATGGATATTAAAGTTGCTATCCACACAAGTACGGATACGAGTACTTTTTTCAAATTCGGGTATGAGAATGAGTACTATAGTACCCAACCCAGATCCTACCCATTGTCATCCCTGGTTATGATAAGATAAACCTCTTTCCAACTATTCATTATTCACAAACATTTTTTCGTTGCATGGTACTTTCAAAATTTCAAACTAATATTGAAGAAAATGTTTATGAAACAAAATATTTAATATTATAAAGAGATATGTATAAATTATAAAAATAAAAATTTTTGAATTGCAAAAAAATTTATGGATATCGACAAATTTTGTTTTTAGGAAAATCGACAAATATTATCATTTGTAGTTATTAATTTGATATGTTGTATCAAAATATAAATTTATAGAGTTCAATTTTCTAACTATAATTTTTTTTTTTTAGCATTTACAACATAAACTTATGTAATTAACTAAATTTCAATAATAAAATTTGAAACAACAAAAACATATAACAATAAAAAAATTAAAATATTTAATATAAGAAAGCACAATGTATGAAAAATAAATTAAGTTCTGTCAAAAAAAATAAAATTAAGTGAAGTGCTCAAATTATACAAGATTCATTAATATTGGTAACAACAGAAATTTAAGGTACATCATCAGCATCGCTTATCAAATTGCAAATATCTGAACATTCCACCAAACTGCACGACAAAAGTACATGGGCTGGTGAGCAACCGTTGAAAGAATGACTAGGTAATTTTGTTTTGTTATTAGTTTATAATAATAATAAAGTCAATGTTTTCAACTAATGTGTTGTTTGGATGGATAGAAATTTGAAAAGAAAGAAATATTAAAATACTCTCTCCTTGTTTGGATGAATGAAAAAGTGAGTATAAAGGAGAAAGAAGAAAATGAGAATAAAAATGACAAAATTAATGTCTCCTTTATTTCTCTTTAGACAAGGGGAGAGTTTTTTTTTGTTTTTTTGGTCCCACACATTTCTCATTTATCACCAATTTCTCTTATTTCTTTCTATCCCAAATCTATTCATCCAAACAAAGTATAAATGAGTACTGGCGCCATTTACATTTGAAGAATACTTTGTGGTTGGAGTCAAACAAACACAATTTTTTATTATATATCTTATTAAAAAAAAAATAAAGTCAGAACCTAGCAATTGGTACGTTCCCATGGGATCTTGATCTTCCTCTCAAGATTAATAGTGTTTGGAAATTGGATTAAATTTGATTTTGGGTAGAAAAATTGTCTAAACCAATCATTTTGATTTTTTTTTTAATTTTATTATCCAATCAGTTTCATTCTAAATATAAATCTAATTCAATTTAATCTATTTTAAAAGTGTTTTGAACTGTATCAATATTTTTCAATTTTAGATTATATTTTTTAAGAGATAGTAATTAAATAAATCTTAAAATATATAATAAATATAGCAATAATTCAAAGTGTCAACTATTTCATCCCATAACTCATAACTTTAGAGTTATTATTTTAGTTCATTTGATTTTGAAGATCAGTATTAATCAATTTTTTAGTATATACTTTTTTTTAAGAATAAAAGCTTAGGTTAGTTGGTCCTGAGGGCTCATCAAGGTCAGGAAAAACCTCAAGGCTCTTTGAGCGCTTAGAGATGTACTTACATATTACCCAGCAACGAAGTCCTGACATTGACAGCGAGATTCAAACCTACGTCCTTGTGGGATATGTGCTAAATCCTACGTCCTTGTGGGATAGTAGATGGACCCAAAATAATAAAATTTTGTAAATGTGTATAGTATATTATAGTGTTAATATAATATGTTGTAAGGGTATTAATGGGTATGATTACTTGTTACCCGCATAAATACCCATGGGTATTAACAGGTATGGATACGGGAGAAGCACTACCCGCTCCCGCTCTGCCCATTGGCATCCCTAGTTAGAGTTGATTTAGGATCTGTTTGATAAGACAAAACCGCTAGTTTATAGCAGATAAACTCGCAACAAGTGTTTTGTAACCACTAGCTTAAGAGTTTTTTTACTAACTTATACCATTTTTCCAGATGTTATTTGAAGTAATTTTATGTTTATAGCTTGTAGCGTATCATTTTTATTTCATTTGTAACCTTATTATTTTAACTAAATTCATTGTTTATCCTCAATTAAATAAAATAAAAAAATTATTAACCCTTAAAGCTTCTCTCTCATTCATTAAAATGTCTCTTTATGTCATTTTATAGTTATCAATTAGTTGAACCGCTAACTTTATTAAACACTTTTAATCTGCAAACTTATCTGCTATCATCTATACACTATAAGCTCATCCGATACTTTTTACCAAACAGAGCCTTAGACTGATATGTGTCGGCCATTATTTTAATTTTAAATTATAATACTTGACAAATTGACGAATATTGTAATTGACCTTTTGTTATGAATAACTTGTGATGAGTTGGACTACTCATAAAAAAATTGTCTCATTTGATTGTCATTTTACAATATCAATGAAATATTAAATATTTTTTTTCCTATTATACCCTTAATTACTATTAATGTGTTTTTTGATCAACATATTTTTTTCTTTTTCATTTCTCATAATTAATATGAATGATAAAGAGTATACTGTAGTCCCTATACAACACCCTTTTAACCAAATCACACAAATTAAAAAAATTAGTTAGTGTATTAAATTTGTCAACAATATGTATTATTTTTCCAAAATCACCTTCAGTTATTAGGACTCATATTTTTCCAATACCCTTAAGAAAGAGAAATCGTCATCCCATTAATTAGAGGTATTCTTGTAAAAAATAATTAATGCATTTAGTATTTTGAAAAGGGTCTCATAAAAAGGGACACAACTTTTTTTCTAAAATGGTTTTATATATAGGGACGGAAGTAGTATAAAATATTAGTTACATTTCTTAATACACGTGCAAGACTTTAAACGTCAAACACAATGGGACGAAGTAGTATTAAGAGGCACCAATGCTCAATTAATGAGTAATAAAGTTGTTTTGGTAGGTTTTTATTCACACGTTAAACACACATGCTTGCTAGTTTGAAGACAGTTTCTGGTCACATTCTTTCTCCTTAGTATCTTGTTTCATAGATCCTTCGTCGATGCCAATTACATAAAAATTCTAACACAATTCTTTAGATGGGATCAAAACAAACATGTTGTACTTTGTCCACACGAGAATTTAATTAATCAAGGTTTGTAGTTTAAATTTGACTAAATTATATTTTTGGTCCCTTATGTTTATTTTAGGTTTCAGTTTGGTCTATTATGTATGAAAAAGTTCTGAATTGGTCCCTTATATGTAAAAGTTATACAAATGTGATCCCTCTTTTTTTTTGTTCCAAAATGGTCCTTTATGTTACAAATATTATCCCAACATGGTCCATTTTACCCCTTATTTCGCAAAAAATAGACTATATTGGTATAATTTTTGTAACTTAGGAGACCATTTCGAAACAGAGGGATCACATTGATGTAACCTTTACACGTAAGGGACCAATTTGGAATACATAATACATAAAGGACCAAATCGAAACCTAAAATAAACATAAAGAACTAAAAATATAATTTAGCCTTTAAATTTATAGTTTTCGGTCTGAAATATAATAATAAAAAAAGTCTCTAAATTATAAGCAAAAAATCTATGTATTTGGTCAAAATTTGGACCAAATACATAGACTTTTTGCTTATATTTTAGAGATATTTTTTGCTTATATTTTAGACTAGAGGGAGTAATTCAGTATATACTATCACTCACTCATGTATACATGCGCACACTCGCACATAGGGATGACAAAGCAGGTTGAGTCCAACGGGCCGGCCCGCCAACCCGCCTAAAATGGGCCGAGTTGGGCTACGACATGTCAGCGAACTAACCCATGTAGCCCAACCCGCATAGCCCGTCAAGCCATCAGGCCACAAGCAGGCCAGACCGGGCCAACGCGTCGGGTTAACATATATTTTTTATTTATTTATTTTCTTATTTTCTACTCCCTCCGTCTTATTTTAGTTGTCCTCTTTGAAATGTTTCGTTGTCTCAAATTACTTGTCCCTTTAGATAATAAAAAAATATTAATTACTTCTTTTCCAACAATACCCTTTGTATTTCAACCAACTATATTAATTAGTTTTTTCTACTTGACTACTCCACTACTCCGATTAATAAGGGGTATTTTAGTCAAGAAGTGTCATTTTATCATGTGCACTATTAAATTACATAACCACAAATGTCCAAATTATCTAAAAATTTGTAGATATGATTATCGAGTTAATATAACATCGGTGAAGTTTATATTATACACAAAGTTATTAGAGGTGTTATTATGCTAAGTTTGACATATGGTGTCATTCGATTTGCATAGGTTATGAACACATTCACAACTCTAATACATGTCATGTGCATGGAGCAGGTTAACACACTAGTATTTTACTTTTTTTTTGTTTTTAAAGGGGATAGGAGAAGGGGATATATTATTATTTCAGTGGCACTAATGGCCATGTTACAACTGTCCATGAGGGAATTTGAACCATGGTTATAAGGCTAAGCTCCTACCACTAAGCTAGCACTCCATGGGCACACTAGTATTTTACTTATTTGCCTTACTAAGTGTAGTTTAGTCTTTTCTATTGTTATGTATATATAGATTATTTTACACTTCTTGTAACTTTGTTGATTAATAGAGAACCCTAGCCTCCATTGTCCTCAACCCTCTCTTCTCCTTCTCTATGTTTCATTTTGCATTATATTGTTCACATGGTATCAGAGCAAGGTAGATCCCATTTGTAGCTTGTCTTACTTAGGGTGCTTCTTAGTTTTTTTTTTTTTAAAAAAACAGAGACCTATTTGCAATAGTGAAGAATCTCCACTCTGATCCATCTATACACGCATCTATTCATTTGTCTCTCCATTTGAAATTTATATGGTCATGCTCCAGATTATTCATCTTTGAAAGTATGTGGTTCTACTTGCTTTGTTCTTCATCCTCATGTAGAACGTAGTAGATTGTCTTCTTGTTCGACAAGTTGCGTTTTTCTTGGTTATGGTGATGGTCAGAAAGGATATCGTTGCTATGATTATGTCACTCAAAAACCTTATGTTTCACGACATGTTTTTCTTGAACATATACTATTTTACTCTATTCCTCTTGATTCTCACAGTCTTACAAAGTCTGATCTCACCTGCATTGGTCCTTTTCACACAGATGCAGATAATGCACTTTCCCATGCGGCTGATCATCAAAATAATTATGATTGAGTTTGGCAAGCTAACACTTATAGTTCTGTTGATTTTGATGCTCTTCCTTTTGATACCCTCTCTGTCCCTATTGCTCCCCAAGAACCTTATGTAGTCGCAGATCCTCCTCATCGATATCCTCCATGCAATCGTAAGTCCATTGCCAGAATTTGTTTATCCTACTTACTCTACTTCTTTTGCTTCTTTCTTGACCTCTATTCACAATTTGTCCGAGCCCTCTTCCTATCAAGAGGTTGTTGCATGGCAGCAAGCTATGACAGAGGAACTTTATGCTTTGCACAAAAAAAATAAAAATACTTGGGACCTAATATCTCTTCCATCAGGAAAACGTGCAATTGGATTTCGTTGGGTGTACAAGATCAAAACCAAGTCTGATGGGTCAGTAGAGCGCTACGAAGCTCGTCTTGTTACTAAGGGATTCTCTCAACAATATGGTATGGATTATGAAGAAACTTTTGCTCATGTTGCTAAAATGACCACTATTCACACTCTTATAGTTGTTGCACCTGTTCATCAGTGGCATATTTCTCAAATGAATGTTAACAATGCTTTCTTAAATGGTGATCTTCAATAGGAAGTTTATGTGGTACCTCCACCAGGTGTTTATCATAATATGAGGGAAGTTTGTAAGTTAAAGAAGGTTCTATATGTGCTTAAACAAGCTCCCCAATCATGGTTTGAGAAGTTCTCCATTGTGATTGCATCTCTCGGCTTTTGTACTAGTCCTCATGATTCTGCTTTGTTTCTCAGGTCCACTTCTCATGGTCGTATTGTTCTCTCCTTATATTGATAGGATTGTAGAGTTAAAATTGCAATTAGCCAAATAGTGAGATGAAGGATTTAAGTAATCTTCGATATTTCTTGGGGATTGGAGTTGTCTACTCTCATAGAGGTTATCTTCTTTCTCAGTCTAAGTATATTGCCAACATTCTTGAACAAGCTCGTCTCTCTAATACTCGAGCAGCAAACACCCTTCTTAGCTTAATGCTCCATATGTCTTCTCTGATGGTGTCTGTCTATCGGATCTCATCTTGTATCGTACATTGGTTGGTAGTTTGGTGTATCTTATCATCATTAGACCTGATATTGCTTATGCAATACATATTGTCAGTCAGTTTGTTGTTTCTTCTACTACAGTGTATTGGGCAACTGTTCTTCACATTCTTCGTTATCTTTGAGGCACTTAGCTTCATAATCTTCTATTTCCCTCATCATTTGCTTTGGAGTTGTGTGCTTACTATGATGCTAATTGAGCTAGTTACCCCACTGATGGTAAGTCTACCATAGTGTTTTGCATTTTTCTAGGAGATTATCTCATTTCAAAGAAAAGTAAGAAGCAAGACATTGCCTCTCACTCTTCTACAAAAGCTGAGTATCGAGCTATGGCATCCACCATTGTAGAAATAGTTTAGTTGTGTTGGTTACTTTCTGATATGAGTGTCTCCCTCTCTAGACCTACTTCAATATATTATGATAACATGAGTGCTATTCAAATCAGTCGCAACCTAGTCTTCAATGAACGCACTAAGCATATTGAGATTGATTGTCATTTCACACGCCATCACTTTCAACATGGCGCCATCACTTTACCTTTTGTCTTTTCTCCATGTAGATTGACGATTTTTTCACAAAGTTGCATTCCATTCAACGTTTTCGTTTCTTAACTACCAAACTCTTGATGCTCCCACTTGATGCATCGCGAGTTTGTGGGGAATGTTAATATATATATATATATATATATATATATATATATATATATATATATATATATATATATATATATATATATATGTTACTTATTTGCTTTATTAAGAGTAGTTTAAGAGTAGTTTAGTGTTTTAAATTGTTATGTATATATAGCTTATTTTACTCTTCTTGTAACTTTGTTGATGTAATAGAGAACCCTAGCTCCTATTGTCCACAACCCTATCTTCTCCTTCTCATTGTTTCTATTTTGCATTATATTGTTAACAACCTGATGTCAACATTTGTAAGTTTAGAATTGATTGACTCAGATTAATTTTTAAAATCAAATCTAAAATTCAATTCAAATTAATAAAAAACTTATTTTTCAGATTTTGAAATTTGCACATTTTTTTTATTTTTAAATTTTTATTGAATTATATCAGTTTATAAACATCCCCATTTACCATATTCCTTGAAAGTTGAAGTTGCTAAAAAAGTCAACTGCTATATATCTAAAAAAAAAAATTGAAAAAGCGCATACCCTGATATGTTGTAGCAAAAAGTTGAAGTCATTTACCAGTATTGACGAGTTCGAAAACCTTCCTTGAAAACAACCAGAGGTCTGAAAAGTTGAAGGGATCCAATGGGTAAAACAGGATATCCATTCCATTCAGATGAAATAATTTAAGGACCATTTAGTTTGAGAAAATATTTTGTTTTTATTTTTTATTTTTTAATTTAGTTACAAAATAGTTATCTTGTTTTTAATATATTTTCTGTTTTCAAAAATTTGCAGAAAACAGTGGAAACAATTTTTTTGTTTTCAGTATATTGCAAATCTTTTCTTTATAATGATTACAAATCTTTGAAAATAAGGAGAGTGAAAATAAAAGATGAAAACATACATTTTCTTCTCGAACAAACGACCCTTACTTACCATGTCTAAATCCAATTTGTAACTCTTTAAGTTGAAAATATGAAACTATAATAATTTTCTTTGAATAGTATATGAAACCATAATAATAAGGCTTGAGAAGTTTATGTTTATTTTTAGTCCAAAAAAAAAAAAATTGTGTACCTTCTGACGTTAAGAGGGCCTTCACCAGGAGAGCCTTCGCCACCTCGGATGCAAGTGGTGACACACTTAATTGTGCAGGATTCCGCTTTCCTTGACTTGGGTTTCTGTATTTTAGCTTTCTTGCAGTCTTGGACCGATCTGCACTCACCGGACAGAGTTTGAGGTATGTTGGATAGAGTCTCCGGTTCGAAAGTTGCATCAGCTGTTGCAATAGAAGCTATCACCGCAGCAGCTGTAGCTGTGAGGAAGGTTGTAAGTGCCAGACTGTAGCTGCGGCATACTCTCTCACTCTGGGATTTGCAAGTGATGCTTCTTCTAGTGAAGTTGTTGGGGTTGGGGCAATTGCCGCTGCCCTTACAATTTTTGTGCCAATTGCTTTCACGTCGAAAACCTCCGACACGTAGGAAACGCACCGAGGATCCACAGTACAGCGATAAACTCGGGCCACAAATTAACATTATCTTTCTCTGCTCTCCGTTGATATATTAAATCCCATTGACTTCCCTTATTTATCGTCTTTTGCTTTTCTTCTGAAAAAAAAAATCTTCTTTTGCTTTTCTCTGGATATGGATTCGTTGCGGTCGACCAAATAAGTAGTCGCTGCAGTTAAAAGAAAATGCACCGTTAGATTCATCCGAGGGTTTATGCCATACCACGTTGTTTCGTAAATGAATCAACCGATGTCGTTGTACTCTACGACTACCCTTTATCATGGTGCCAAAGTGCGGCCGCATAAAGCCATATTGCAGTACCGCATCACGCCGCAATTGCGGAGTGATTGTAAATCACCCATAACAGCCGCATCGTAATGTCTGATGCGCCACATCATCCCCTGCAAGTCCGCATAAGCCTTTTTCATAGCGCAATAGAACCACAGCCGCACATATTTCCTTCCAAAACGAGGAAACAAAATTATACTCCCAAAGCCCCAATCAGTTTCAGATCTAAAAAAAATCCCACCTTGACTTTCATAACTGATGCAGATTTGGTGAAAGGAGGGGGGGTAAGGAGAAGCATTGTTTCTCGAACGTTGTGAAAGTCGTCGTCATGTCTGGTGTTGAAACGTCGTCATATCGAGTAGAAAATGGCTCCCAAAGTGGGTCGTGCAAAGGGCTTGGCTCTGTTAAGGTGATCCCACTCCCACTGCTCAAATCCTTCGCGTTTGTGGTTCAGGAAAGATAACTAACTTAAGATTTAAAAAACTGGGCAATGAATGAGAAAGAGGATTAAATTTTGACACTTTTGACCGAAAATAGATGTGGGTTTTGGAGGGGAAAAGGGCGTGGCTGTGTTGTGTTTTGCAGGTATGGCACCATGGTGACACATTGACGATTGGAAGACACACAGTGATAAATGGCACTAACAGATGGGAAATAGATTCTCTACCTTTGGGGTGTTCCCAGACCTCTTCTTCCCTCCATCTCACTGATCCCTCTCCTCCTCCTTTCTATCGAACTTTGCCTGTTTCAAGTTCAACGATTCGGCTTCTCGTGGCAAGGACGCAATTCAGGTCGTGGCTAGCGGAGCTGACCGGCGACAGTGCTTTTGGTTCGGTTCTGTTGAAATTTGAAAGAAGAAAAGGTAGAAGGTCTTGACACTGTGAGTCGCCATCGAAGAAATATCTGATTAATAAAGACACCTAAGGGTTCGTGACAAAACCTAGCACTCAGAACCATAATTGAAACCTCGCTGGAGACCTCCGCCATGCTCACCTGTGGCTAATCCTTCTTCATCCCTTAATGTGAGTTAGTTTCTCTTCTCTTTTTCTTTTTCTCCAATCTCCTTGAAAACTCTAACCCCAAATCTATCATTAATCCTTGTTTTTTTACCCTGATCCCTAACCCCAAACAAAAATCTACTTTGCAAAAATGTTGCAATTTTTTCTTTAGTTCCTGGATTTTCCCCTTTGGTTCCTAGATTGTTCGCCTTCTCCTGCTACTGTTTCATGTACTAACTGTTACTCTATTTTTCATTCCTTTTCTTAATAATAAATACTGTTACCATTACTTCCAACAATTAAATTGAAACAACGTGTTCTTATTCTCATTTTTTCAGTACAAAAGGTGTGACTACGGAGCTTCTTCAAATCAAACCCATCAAACTCTGATTTGTCTGCAAGTGATTCTTACTTACCATGTTCTTCACACTTTATTGTATTTCTCTTCCATTTTTTTTTTCTTTTTTTCTATTGTATATTGACTTGCATATTTTTTTTTTTGAAAAAATTGCAATGTGATAGAACCCACAATTAAAGATATGGAGTAATGTATTATTTACCGGTAAAATGAGCAGAATGATCTACAGAGAAGGAAAGACAAACCAGAGTCTGAGACTCCTAACCAGAGCAAGATGCTCCTAGACCAGAGAGATATTCTCTCCTAACCAACTAACACAATAAAAGCTTGAATGACCTCTCTCTCTCCTCCCTGCCCTGATATAGCATATTCTCACCCAACTGCCCATTCATATTAATTCTTGGGCTAAGGCCCAAACCCAGTGTCCTATCACTACCACCCCCCTGTGAAACAACCTTGTCCTCAAGGTTGGAAGTGGTTTCTATTGCTCTTCTTGCATCTGGGAGAGACATTAGCTTGCTTGAGAGCCAGATAAGGACAAGCCTATTCATGAAGCTGAAGTTGGGAAACAAGAACACCAACGTGTTTAAGACTCCCAAAAACTTCCCTCTATCGTATACAAAATTGAGCAAGCCATGAAAGGTGGGTAAACTACTGCAGCAGTACTCATAAGTAGTAACTTTCATAGGAAAATAGAATTCTTCTGGGTCTTATTGCATGAACAAAATTGATGGATGCAAGGTCATCAACTCAGCATACTCATAGTCTCCATTTCTTGTATGCCTCCATATCATTGCCTTCCAAAAGGCAAAGTCATTTGGTTTTACAATAAATTGAACAAAAAGCCCAGGTGCCGAGGAAACATGCCCATATTTCACATACCTACCAACCAAAGCAGTTGCCAAAAATTCATTCCTACCAACACAAGATCTCACATCATACCCATGTATCCCTTTATTTAGTGACACCACTTGTTCTTGCCCTACAACTCTTACTGCAGTAAATTTTTGAATAACCAATTTTACCATCCCCCCTGGAATCTGAATGAACTCAGACTTACCCATCGCCATTCATCGCGTCGCGAGGAGTAAAGACAAAATCTCCATCGCGTGGCGACAGAGACATGTGTCGCCCATTTATTGGCTGTGATCACCGACTTTGAAAACTCTACAGGATTCCAGAATCTTCTGCCATCGCGTCGCTATGGCCTCTACTACAATCTTGGTCGCATCGCGACCGAGGCTAAGGAGATATTCGTAATTTCCTTCGTTCTAGATATTTCTAAGGGGTTTCTAGACCTTCTTAGGGGTATTTTGGTCCTTTTAAGTGTTTCTATAACACATCTAAGCCTATTTCCTTTCAAATTAGGATTCTAATGCTTATTCATCATCTAACTGTACTTTAAATATTATTTTCTGAAAAATGGGATGTTACATTGACCAAGCTACCAGTGCACTTACTCTCCAATTCACTAGTAAGCATTGCACAAATTACCATAACAGCTGGCAAAACACCAGTGTACGCAAGAGACAATTGAACCAAACCTGCTAGAGAATGAAATAGAATAGTTGAAGAAGGAGATAACTCTTTCCCTAGTTTTCCATCCTTCAGCAATACTTGAGACAAAAGTATCAAGGCAAAACCAAGCACTGGAGCTTGTAGCAACAGAGTGTATCCCAATTGTGCTTTCACGTTGGATTCTCTTTCCTGGTTCCAGACATTATCAACAATTTGGGCCAAGCCTAGGCCCATTAAATTTAGAGTTGGACCTAACTTGAAGGATACCCAATGAAGTGGTTTTTGGATTGGGCTCAATGAAATTAAATCCTGAACCAAGATGCCCTCATTAAAAAGAAACAGAGACGATCGCATTGCCTCATTCCAACTAAACATTTCCCTCAGCAAGCTATATTCCAATTGGGCTTGGCCCATTAGGTCAAAGAACTGACCCACTCCTCGTACTTCCTCTTCTACTTCTATCGCCTTCCTTCCGTCTTCCTCTGAAACCCAGCCGCTTCAACCTTCACCCATGGATGCAACCACCAACCCAGCAAACCCTGTTTGCTTATGGCGGCGTCGGCAGCTCCAGAGATGATGCTTGGTGGCAACTCCGGCGATTCTGACAGCGGCGGATCGTTCAGCGACCCAACCTTGTCCGCTGACGTGTCTAGATCCGGCGACTCCAATAGCACGATCTCGAACGATGACCCCACCATGTCTGGATCTGGCGGTTTGGGCCCGGGAAGGACCGTCACGGGTGAACCGTCGTCTGGCGGAGGTGATAGCTCAGTCGCGACAGCTTGTTTCTTCTCCACCTCTTCTATGGCGAGACTCATCGGCCTCGTGTGTGGCTTTGATATTGGAGAGAACACGACAGAGCCTCCCCTGGTTCGAGCTTCTGTGGTCATTTCTGGCAATTTTCGATCTGTCTGTTCCGAAGATGGCACGAAGCTGGTCGAAACCCTCGAGAACCCAGAATCGGTCCCTTTACCACCCCCTTAAACTTCTCATAGCTCGTCCCTTTCCACTGCTCTGGATCTGGCTTTTTCAACATGAACTTGCCCACCATTTTGTTGGAAATCCGACTATCCTTCAGCTTGGGGAAATCAGTAGATTGGCAGAATTCCACCATCGTCTGCCTCAATGAGTCATCCAACGAGCCCATTCTCCTTTCCAGCGCATCCAATCTGTCATTCATCTTTGGTGGCATAGACAGTAGACCTCATGCTAGCTCCCCTCGTGTATCTGGCCGGTCGGACTAATGATAGAAACCATAATTAAAGGTATGGAGTAACCAGAGTCTGAGACTCCTAACCATAGCAAGATGCTCCTAGACCAGAGAGATATTCTCTCCAAACCAACCAACACAATAAAAGCGTGAATGACCTCTCTCTCTTTCTCTCCTCCCTCCCCTAATATAGCATATTCTCACCCAACTGCCAATTCATATTAATTCTTGGGCTAAGGCCCAAACCAATGTCCTATCACAATGACAATGATGTTTTCTCTCCCTACAGTTCATTTGAAGAAACAAGGTTGAAGCAATCATTTTGTCTTCCAAATTTATTCGTTTCTCACTCTTATGGAAATGGTTCTCCAATCTAGTTAAATCTATGAAATGTTAAAACCATTCCTAATATCAATACTGAAGCAAAATACTGTTGAAGAGAGCAAATTAGTGTTATGTTTATTCTTTCTTGATGGTTGATCATATTGACGTCATTTGTGTTTGTATGTCTCTACATGCTAAGTGGTCTGTTAAGTTTTGATATAGCTGTAAGAACAATTGTTGAAATAAAGGATCAAGATGCTCAGTCTTTGCTCTTTGGGTAGCGTTTAAAATGCTATGCTTTTTAAGCTTATGCTTTCGACTAAATCTGTTTGTGCAACTATAATTCCATCTGACATCCTTCCTTCAATTCAAAAAAATTATTGTTTTCTAAGCATTTTTCCCAACATTTTTGCCTTTTCTAATTTTTTGGGTTACGGGGTTCGGGTTGGGTTTCATTCAGGGTTAGGGTTTAGAGGTTCGAGTTTGGGGTTTGGGTTGATTAGGGGTTTGGGGTTGGGTTAGGGTTAGGAGTTAGGGGTTTAGGGTTGGTTGAGTTTTGGGGTTGGGTTCGGGTTTAGTTTAGGGTTTAAGGGGTTTAGAGTGAGGTTTAGGGGATTGAGGTTCGGGGTTTAGATTTGGTTGAGGGTTGAGGTTTGGGTTTGGGGTTAGTTTTAGAGGTTGATTTGGGGTTAGGGAGTCGGGGGTTAAAGTGGGTTGAGTTTGGGGTTTGGGGTTGGGGTTTAGGGGGTTAGTTCAAAGTTTGGAGGTTTTGGGGTTGGGAGTTGGGGTTTGGGGGTTTAGGGGTTGAGGTTACCGAGGTTGGGTCAGGGTTAGGGGTTGGGGTTAGGGGTTATTTGGGTTAGAGTTAGGGTTCAGAGGGTTCGGGGTTTTGGGGTTGAGATTCGGGGTTTAGGGTTAGGTTTGGGTTTGTGATTCTGGGGTTTAAATTGAGTTAGAAATTTAAAATTTAAAATTTAAATAGAAATTTAGTTGAATGGTTAAAATTAGTAATTAATTTAAAATTAGGTTAGGGTTAGGAATTCGGGTTGAAATTGAGGTTTAAATTCAAATTGAAATTTAGAGAGTTAGATTTAAAGATTTTTAGGGTTTAAAATTAGGGTTTAAAGATTTAGGGGTTTAGAGGTTAAATTCTTAAATCCGGGTTCTAAATTGATTTAGGGTTTTAAAAATTTGGGGTTAAATTAAATTTGAGTTTCAAAAATTTTAGGGGTTTAGAAAGGTTCAGTTCGGTGGTTTAGTTAGGGTTTCGAGGTTCAGGGGTTGGGGTTTAAAATGTTAAAATTTAAAATTAAATTTAAAATTTAGGGGTTTAAAATTAGGGGTTTAAAATTTAGAATTTAAGAATTTGGGTTTAGGGGGGTTAGGGGGGTTGGGGGGTTAAATAAAATTTAAATTAGAATTTGGGGGTTAGGGGGTTTAAAATTTAAAATTTAAAAATTTAAAATTTGGGGTTTGGGGTAAAATTTAAGAATTTAGAGGTTTGGGGTTTGGGGTTTCAGGGTTTATGGGGTTTTAAAATTTAAAATTTCAAAATTTAAAATTTAAAATTTCGGGTTAAAATTTAAATTTAAAATTTAAATTTAAAATTTCAATTAAATTTAAATTTCAAATTTAAAATTTAAAATCCAGAAATCAAAGTTTAAAAATTTAAAATTTAAGGGTTTAAAATTTAAAATTTAAATTTAAAATTTAAATTAAAATTTAAAATTTAAAATTAAGTTTCAAATTTAAAATTTAAAATTAAATTTAAAAATTTCCAGTTTAAATTCAATTTAAATTAAAATTTAAAATTTAAAATTTAAATTTAAAATTTAAAATTTAAAATTTAAAATTTAAAATTTAAAAATTTACAAATTTAAAATTTAAAATTCGGGTTTAAAATTTAAAATTTAAATTTAAAATTAAAATTTAAAATTTAAAATTCGGGTTCGTTAAGGGGTTTGGGGGTTCGGGTTCAGGTTAAAAAGTTTCAAATTTAGGATTCAAAGGTTTAAATGTTAGAGTTTAGGAGTTTAAACGGGTTTACAAATTTAGGGTTTAGGGTTTAATTTAAGGGTTAGGGTTTAGGGTTAGGGTTTGGGGTTCAGGGTAAAAATAAGAGTTCGGGTTAAAAATGGAGGTTAAAATGAGGTTAAATTTTGGGTTAAATAGGGTTTGGAGTTTGGGGTTGGGGTTTAGAGGTTTGGGGTTTGTAGGGTTTAAATTTAAATTTAAGAAATTTAGAATTTAGGGTTTAAATTTCAAATTTAAATTCAAATTTAAAATTAAAATTTAGAATTTAAATTTCCAGATTTTAAAATTTAGGGTTCACAAATTCTAAATGGAAAATTAGAAAGTTTGGTTTACGGGTTTAAGGTTTAGGGTTTAATTTAAATTGTCAGGGTTCTAAATTAAAGTTTAAAATTTAGAAATTTAAAAAGTTTAGGGTTTAGGGGTTTAAATTAGGAAGCTAGGGCTTAAAAGGGTTTAAAACTTAAAACTTTAGGGCTTGAGCTTGGGTTTACTAGGGTTTAGTTTAGGGTTTAAAGATTAGGGTTTAGGGTTTA
The DNA here is from genome assembly GCA_037113605.1 of Calophaca sinica. NCBI lineage: Eukaryota > Viridiplantae > Streptophyta > Magnoliopsida > Fabales > Fabaceae > Calophaca > Calophaca sinica. Next base: position 137,134,609 of record CM073732.1, read on the forward strand.
GGTTTAGGGCTTGAGGTTTAGGGGTTTGGGTTAAAATTTAGGGTTTAGGGTTTGGGTTGCAGGGTTTGGTTTGGGTTTAGAGGTTAGGGTTTAGGGTTTAGGAGTTTTTCCGGGTTTGGGGTTTAGTTTGAGGGTTTAGGAGTTCCGGGTTTTTAGGTTAAGGTTTCGGGTTCAGGAGTTTAGGTTTGGAGTTTGGGTTTCGGGTTTTAGTTAGGGTTTTAGTTCAGAATTGAGTTAGGGTTTAGAGTTTGGGGTTTAGTTTAGGGTTGGGTTTAGGGTTCGGGTTTAGGGTTTCGTGTTTAGGGTTCTGAGGTTTAAGGGTTTTAGGGTTTAGGGTTTAGGGTTAGGGTTTAGGGTTTAGGGCTTAGGGTTTAGGGAAAAAACTTAGGTTTAGGGCTTTAGCTTGATGTTATGTTTATTCTTTCTTGATGGTTGGTTTAAAACGTCATTTGTGTTTGTATGTCTAAAGGGTTTAAGAGGGTTGGTGCATTAAGTTTTGATATAGGCTGTAGAACAATTGTTGAAATAAGGGTTTTAGGGTGCTAGATGCTTTGCTCTTTGGGTAGATTTAAAATTTATGCTTTAAGCTTATGCTTTGGAAAACTAAATCTGTTTGTGCAACTTATAATTCCATCTGGGGTCCTTGTCAGTTCAAATTATTGTTTTTCTAAAGCATTTAAACATTTTACACTTTTCTAATTTTTTTAGGATTTAGGGTTTAGGGTTTCGGGTCCCGGGTTTAGGGTTGGGAGGGTTAAGGTTGGGGTTTGGGTTTAGGGTTTAGGGTTTAGGGTTTCAGAGTTGGGTTCGAGTTTGAGGTTCGGGGTTAGGGGTTTCGGGATTTTGGGTTTAGGGTTAGGGTTTTGGGGTTGGGTTAGAGGTTAGGGTTTAGAGTTGGTTGAGTTCAGGAGTTAGGGTTAGGGTTTAGGGTTTAGGGTTTGAGGGTTTAGGGGGTGAGGTTAGGGTTAGGGATTCGGGGTTTTTAGGGTTTGGGGGTTGGGGTTCGGGGTTGGGGTTGGGGTTTAGGGTTTGGGGTTGGGTTGAGGGTTGAGTTTAGTTAGAGGTTAGGGTTGGGGTTTAGGGGTTTGGGGTTGGGGTTTACGGTTTGGGGTTTGCAGTGTTTAGGGGTTTAGGGGTTTAGGGTTTGGGGTTTGGGGTTTGGGGTTTTTAAAATTTAGGTTAAATTTAAATTTGATTAAAATTTAAAAGGTTTGGGTTTAAAGTTATTTAAAATTTAAATTTAGGGTTTAAATTGAATTAAAATTAAATTTATCCCGGGTTTTAAATTTAAATCCGGGTTAAATTTTGAAAATTAAAATTTAAATTTAAAATTTAAGAGTTTAAATTTAAATTTTTAAGGGTTTAAAATTAAAAATTTAAATGTAGGGGTGCTTTTAGGGTTAAATTTCAGGTTAAATTTAAAATTTAAAATTTCAAAATTTAACCCCGGGTTTAAAATTTCAAATTTAAAATTTAAAATTTAAATTCGGGTAAAATTTTCAGGTCAAAATTTAAAATTTAAATCCCAGGACGTTTAAAAATTTAAATTTAGAAATTTAGGTTTAGGGTTTAAAGGGTTTAGGGTTAAGGTTGAGGTTTGGGTTTAGGTTTAGGGTTCGGGTTTAAGTTTAGTTAAGGTTTTAGGGTTTAGGTTTAGGGTTTAGTTTAAGGGTTTAAGGTTTAGGGTTCGGTTCGTTTAGGGTTGAGTTTAGGGTTGGGTTAGGGTTTAGGGTTTAGGAGTTTTCGGGTTTAGAGGTTGAGGGTTAAATTTAGGGTTTTTAGGGGTTTAGGGGTTAGGGTTAGGGTTAGGGTTAGGGTTAGGGTTAGGGTTAGGGTTAGGGTTAGGGTTAGGGTTTAGATTGGGGTCAATTTAGGGTTTAGGGTTTAGGGTTCTGGGTTTAGGTTTAGGGGTTGGGGTTGTTAGTTTAGGAAATTTAGGAGTTGAGGTTTAGGTTTAAAGTTAAAATTTGAAATTAGAAATTTGGGTTAAATTAAAATTCAAAATTTAAAATTTAAAATTAAATTTCAGAATTTAAAATTTAAAATTTAAAATTTAAAATTTACAAAATTTAAATTAAATTTAATTAAAATTTAAATTTAAAATTTAAAAATTAAAGTTCCAGAATTAAATTTAATTTAAATTTAAATTTAAATTTAAATTTAAAATTAATTTAAAATGCGGGTTAAAATTTAAATTTACAATTAAAATTTAAAGTTCAAATTTAAATTTAAAATTTAAATTTAAAATTTAAAATTTAAAATTTAAAATTTAAAATTTAAATTAATTTAAAATTTCAAAAATTTAAAATTTAAAATTAAAATTTAAAATTTAAAATTTTAAATTTAGAAACTTTAAAACAAACTTAAAATTTAAAATTTAAACAAATTTAAAATTTAAAATTTAAATTTAAAATTTAAAATTTCAAATTTAAAATTTAAATTTAAAATTTAAAATTTAAAAATTATTAAAATTTAAATTTAAATTTAAAATTTAAAAATTTAAATTTAAAATTTAAAATTTAAAATTTGGGGTTTCGAGTTTACAGTTTGGGTTTAGGAGTTAGGGTTTTAGGGTTTGAGTTTAAGAGTTTAGGGTTTTAGGGTTTAGGGTTTAGGGTTTCGAGTTTAGGGTTTAGTTTTTAGTTCGTTTAGAGTTCGTTTCCGAGTTCGGGGAAAATTTAGGGTTAAAAGTTTGGGTTTAGGGTTAGGGTTTCCGGGTTTTTAGGGTTTAGTGTTTGGGTTTAGGGTTTGAGTTTTAGGGTTTTTAGGGTTTAAGGGTTTAGGGTTTAGGGTTTAGGGACTAGGGTTTTAGGGCTTAGGAGTTTAGGGCTTTGAGTGTTATGTTTAGGTGCTTTCTTGATGGTTGATCATATTGGCGTCATTTGTGTTTGTATGGGGTCTCTACATTGCTAAGTTTGAGTCTGTTAAGTTTTGATATATATAGAACAATTGTTGAAAGTTTAAGTTTAGATCAAGATGCTCGATCTTTGCCTCTTTGGGTAGCGTTTAAAATTTCTAAATTTAAGGTTTAAACATGCTTTCAAAAATCATTAAAATTTGCAATAATTTAAATTTCCTTGTTAAAATTTAAAAAAAAATTATTTAAAATTTTCTTACAGCATTTTTTCCCAACATTTTGCCTTTTCTAAATTTACAGTTAGGGTTGAGTTTTCGGTCCCGGGGAGTTGATTTAGTTGAGGTTTTCGAGGTTAAGTAAAATCGGGGTTAAGTCAATTTAAAATTATAAATTAAATTAAATTTAGAAATTTAAATTCGGGGTAAGGTTGAGGTTGGGTTAGGTTAGGGTTAAATTTAAATTAAATTTCGGGGTTGATTTAAAAATTTAAAATTTAAATTTAAAATTAAAATTTAAATTAGGGTTGGGTTAAATTTAAAATTTAAAATTTAAAATTTAAAAGTTAAAATTAAAAATTTAAATTTAAAATTAAACTTAAAATTTAAAATTTAAAATTTAAAATTTAAGAATTTAAAATTCAAAATTTAAATTTAAAATTTAAATTTAAATTTAAAATTTCTTCAAAAGAAATTTAAAATTTAAATTTAAAATTTAAAAATTTAAATTTAAATTTAATTTAAATTTAAATTTAAAATTTAAATTTAAATTTAAAATTTAAATTTCAAATTTAAAATTTAAAATTTAAAATTTAAAATTTAAAATTTAAAATTTAAATTTAAAATTTCGGGTTAGGGTTTAAAATTTGGGTTGGGTTTAGGGTTTAGGGTTTAGGGTTTAAAGTTTTTAGGGTTTAAGGAATTTAGGGTTTAGGGTTTAAATTTAGGGCTTAGGGTTAGGGCTTAGTTTAAAATTTAGGGTTTAGGGTTTAAAATTTAAAATTTAAAGTTTAAAATTTCTAGGAAATTTAAATTTAGGGTTTAGTTAAATTTAGAAATTTGTAAATTGATTAGGAATTGTTGAAATTAGGGTTTAGGGTTTGGGGTTTGAATTAAAGAGTTAAATTGGGAATTAAATGCTATTAAATTTGAACTTATTTTCGACTAAATTTGGGTTTATAATTGGGTTTGAGGTTTGATTTAAAGATTTAAAATTTAGGGTTTAGGGTTTGGGTTTAGGGTTTAGGGTTTAGGGTTTAGGGTTCAAAATTTTTAAAATTTTTAAAATTTCCAGGGTTTACCCAGGGTTGCAGGGTTTAGGGTTTAGGGTTTTAGGGTTTAGGATTTAGAATTTAGGGTTATTTAAAAGGTTTTAAATTTAGGTTCAGCGGGTTGAGGTTAGGGTTTAAAGGGTTTTAGGGTTAGGGGATTTAAAGGTTGAGTTTAGGGTTGAGTTAGGGTTTAGGGTTTAGGGTTTTGGGTTTAAAAGGGTTTAGGTCAGGTTCAGGGTTTAGGGGTGAGATTTAAAATTTGGTTGGGTTTAAAAGGTTTAAAATTTAAAATTTAAAAGGGTTTAAAATTTAAAATTTAAAAATTTCAAATTTAAAATTTAAAATTTAAATTTGGGGTTTCAAAATTTAAAATTTAAAATTTCAAAATTTAAAATTTAAAAATTTAAATTTAAAATTTAAATTTAAATTTAAAATTTAAAATTTAAGAATTTAAAATTTAAA
>CM073732.1:137141694-137144194 GCA_037113605.1 Calophaca sinica
TTAAAATTTAAAATTTAAAATTTAAAATTTAGGGTTTAAGGGTTTAAAATTTAAAAGTTTAAAATTTTAAAAGTTTAGGGTTTAAGTTTAATTTAAAAGTTGGGTTTAAATTTAGGGTTTAGGGTTTAGGGTTTAAAAGTTTAAAATTTCAAATTTAAGTTTTAATTTAGGGTTTAAATTTAGGGTTTAGGGTTAGGGTTTGGGTTAGGGTTGGGTTTAGGGTTTAAAATTTGGGAGTTTAGGGATTAGGGTTTAAAATTTAAAATTTAAAATTTAAAATTTAAAAGTTTAGGGTTTAGGGTTTAAAATTTAGGGTTTAAATTTAAAATTTAGGGTTTAATTTAAAATTTAAATTTAGGGTTTAAAATTTAAAATTTAAAATTTAGGGTTTAGGGTTTAAAATTTAGGGTTTAGGTTTAGGGTTTAGGTTTAGGTTTAAGTTTAGGGTTTAGGGTTTAGGGTTTAGGGTTTAAATTTAGGGTTTTTAGGGTTTAGGGTTTAGGGTTTAGGGTTTTAGGGTTTAGGGTTTGGGTTTAGGGTTTAAAATTTAAAATTTGGGTTTAGGGTTTAAAATTTAAATTAAATTTAAAATTTAAAATTTAAAATTTAAAATTTAAAATTTAAATTTAAAATTTAAAATTTAAAATTTCAAAATTTAAAATTTAAAATTTAAAATTTAAAATTTAAAATTTAAAATTTAAAATTTAAAATTTAAAATTTAAAATTTAAATTTCAAAATTTAAAATTTAAAATTTAAAATTTAAAATTTAAAATTTAAAATTTAAAATTTAAGAATTTAAAATTTAAAATTTAAAATTTAAAATTTAAAATTTAAAATTTAAAATTTAGAATTTAAAATTTAAAATTTCTAAAATTTAAAATTTAAAATTTAAAATTTAAAATTTAAAATTTAAAATTTAAGAATTTAAAATTTAAAATTTAAATTTAAAATTTAAATTTAAAATTTAAAATTTAAAATTTAAATTTAAAATTTAAAATTTAAAATTTAAATTTAAAATTTAAATTTAAATTTAAAATTTAAATTTAAAATTTCAAAATTTAAATTAAAATTTAAAATTTAAAATTTCAAAATTTAAAATTTAAAATTTAAAATTTAAAATTTAAAATTTAAAATTTAAAATTTAAAATTTAAAATTTAAAATTTAAAATTTAAAATTTAAAATTTAAAATTTAAAATTTAAAATTTAAAATTTAAAATTTAAAATTTAAAATTTAAAATTTAAAATTTAAAATTTAAAATTTAAAATTTAAAATTTAAAATTTAAAATTTAAATTTAAAAGTTTAAAATTTAAAATTTAAAATTTAAAATTTAAAATTTAAAATTTAAAATTTAAAATTTAAAATTTAAAATTTAAAATTTAAAATTTAAAATTTAAAATTTAAAATTTAAAATTTAAAATTTAAAATTTAAATTTAAAATTTAAAATTTAAAATTTAAAATTTAAAATTTAAAATTTAAAATTTAAAATTTAAAATTTAAAATTTAAAATTTAAAATTTAAATTTAAAATTTAAAATTTAAAATTTAAAATTTAAAATTTAAAATTTAAAATTTAAAATTTAAAATTTAAAATTTAAAATTTAAAATTTAAAATTTAAAATTTAAAATTTAAAATTTAAAATTTAAAATTTAAAATTTAAATTTAAAATTTAAATTTAAAATTTAAAATTTAAAATTTAAAATTTAAATTTAAAATTTAAAATTTAAAATTAAAATTTAAAATTTTTAAAATTTAAAATTTAAATTTAAAATTTAAAATTTAAAATTTAAAATTTAAAATTTAAATTTAAAATTTAAAATTTAAAATTTAAAATTTAAAATTTAAAATTTAAAATTTAAAATTAAATTTAAAATTTAAATTTAAAATTTAATTAAATTAAATTTAAAATTTAAATTTAAAATTTAAAATTAAATTAAATTTAAAATTTAAATTAAAATTTAAAATTTAAAATTTAAAATTTAAATTTAAAATTTAAAATTTAAAATTTAAAATTTAAAATTTAAAATTTAAAATTTAAAATTTAAAATTTAAAATTTAAATTTAAAATTTAAAATTTAAAATTTAAAATTTAAATTTAAAATTTAAAATTTAAAATTTAAAATTTAAAATTTAAAATTTAAAATTTAAATTAAATTTAAAATTTAAATTTAAAATTTAAAAAAATTTAAAATTTAAAATTTAAAATTTAAATTTAAAATTTAAAATTTAAAATTTAAATTTAAAATTTAAAATTTAAAATTTAATTTAAAATTTAATTTAAAATTTAAAATTTAAATTTAAAATTTTAAAATTTAAAATTTAAAATTAAATTTAAAATTTAAAATTTAAAATTTAAAATTTAAAATTTAATTTAATTTAAATTTAAAATTTAAAATTTAAAATTTAAAATTTAAAATTTAAAATTTAAAATTTAAAATTTAAATTTAAAATTTAAAATTTAAAATTTAAAATTTAAAATTTAAAATTTAAATTTAAAA